>RQOL01000450.1:33692-55578 GCA_013076295.1 Sanderia malayensis | reverse complement strand
AATTGAAATACACCTTTTTTACTTTTTTTCCGTGATATAGACGTTCATTCCCATTCATGTTAATTGTCATGTTCATTCATGTTAATAAAGGGAAACTGACTGATTGAAATACACTATTTTTACTTGTGTTCCGTAATGTTAAAATTAATTCCCACAATTTACACATGAATTGACTTTATAAAAATGTAAAACTGACTGCTTGAAATACACCTTTTTACTTGTTTCCCGTGCTATTAACATTCATTCCCACATTTTACACATGAATTAACGTTAATACAGCTAAAATTAACTGATTGTAATACACCCTTTTTACTTGTTTTCCGTGATATTACCATTGATTCCCACAATTTACGCAGAAATCCCCGTTAATACAGCTACAATTGACTGATTGAAATACACCCTTTTTACTTTTTTCTTTGATATTAACATTTATTCCCACAATTTACACATGAAACCGCCTTAACACAGCTAGTCCTGACTTATTCAATTACCCTTGTTTTACTTGTTTTCCGTGATTTTAACATTAATTCCCACAATTTACACATGAATGGACGAAAATACTGGGCAAACTGACTGATTGAATAACACAATTTTTACTTGTTTTCCGTGATATTATAATTAATTCCCACAATTGACACATAAATTGACTTTATAAACATTTAAAACTGACTAATTGAAATACACCTTTTTTACTTTTTTCCGTGATATTAGCACTCATTCCCACAATTTACTCATGAATTGACTTTATGTACAGGTAAAAGTGACTGATTGATATTCACCCTTTTTACTTTTGTTCCGTGATATTAACATTCATTCCCACAATTTACGCATGAATCTACGTTAATACAGGTAAAATTGACTCATTGAAATTCACCCTTTTCACTTCTTTCCGTGATGTTAACATTCATTCCCACAATTTACACATGAATTGACGAAAATACTGGGCAAACTGACTGATTGAATAACACCATTTTTACTTGTTTTCCGTGATATTATAATTAATTCCCACAATTGACACATAAATTGACTTTATAAACATTTATAACTGACTAATTGAAATACACTTTTTTTACTTGTTTTCCGTGATATTAGCATTCATTCCCACAATTTACGCAGAAATCCCCGTTAATACAGCTACAATTGACTGATTGAAATACACCCTTTTTACTTTTTTCTTTGATATTAACATTCATTCCCACAATTTACACAGAAATCCACGTTAATACAGGTAAAATGGACTGATTGAAATTCTTCCTTTTCACTTTTTCCGTGATATTAACATTCATTCCCACAATTTACACATGAATCCACCTTAATACAGTGAATCCTGATTGATTGAATTACACCTTTTTTACATTTTTTCCGTGATTTTATAATTCTTTCCCACAATTTACACACGAATTGACGTAAAAACAGGTGACACTGGCTGATTGAAATGCACCATTTTTACGCTTTTTCCGTGATATTAACATTCATGCCCAAAATATACACATTAATTGACTTAGAAACATGTAAAACTGACTGATTGAAATACACTTTTTTCACTTGTTTTCCGTTATATTAACATTCATTCCTACAATTTACACATGAAACCACCTTAACACAGCTAGTCCTGACTGATTCAATTACCCTTGTTTTACTTGTTTTCCGTGATTTTAACATTAATTCCCACAATTTAAACATGAATTAACTTTATATACAGGTAAAACTGACGGATTGAAATACACCTTTTTTATTTTTTTTCCGTGATATTTACATTAAATCCCACAGAATACACATGAATCTACGTTAATAGAGCTAAACCTGACTAATTGAAATACACCTTTTTCAATTGTTTTCCGTGATATTAACTTTCATTCCCACAATTTACACATGAATTGACTTTATAAACATGTAAAACTGACTGATTGAAATACACCTTTTTTTCTTGTTTTCCGCGATATTGACGTTCATTCCCACAATTTAGACATCAATCCACGTTAATACAGCTAAAATTGACTGATTGAAATACACCCTTTTTACTTTTGTTCCGTGATATTAACATTCATTCCCACAATTAACGCATGAATCTACGTTAATACAGGTAAAATTGACTGATTGAAATTCACCCTTTTCACTTTTTTCCGTGATAATAACATTCATTCCCACAATTTACACATGAATTGACGAAAATACTGGGCAAACTGACTGATTGAATAACACCATTTTTACTTGTTTTCCGTGATATTAAAATTAATTCCCACAATTTACACATAAATCCACGTTAATACAGGTAAAATGGACTGATTGAAATTCATCCTTTTCACTTTTTTCCGTGATATTAACATTCATTCCCACAATTTACACATGAATCCACATTAATACAGTGAATCCTGATTGATTGAATTACACCTTTTTTACATCTTTTCCGTGATTTTGAAATTCTTTCCCACAATTTACACACGAATTTACGTAAAAACAGGTGACACTGGCTGACTGAAATGCATCATTTTTACTTTTTTTCCGTGATATTAACATTGATGCCCAAAATTTACACATTAATTGACTTAGATACATGTAAAACTGATTGATTGAAATACACTTTTTTCACATGTTTTCCGTTATATTAACATTCATTCCTACAATTTACACATGAATCGACGTCAATACAGAGAAAACCGACTGATTGAAATACACCATTTTTACTTGTTTTCCGTGATATTAACATTCATTCCCACAATTTACGCAGAAATCCCGAGTAATACAGCTAAAGTTGACGATTGAAATACACCCTTTTTACTTTTGTTCCGTGATATTAACATTCATTCCCACAATTTACACATGATTTGACAAAATTACTGGGCAAACTGACTGATTGAATAACACCATTTTTACTTGTTTTCCGTGATATTAACATTAATTCCCACAATTTACACATAAATTGACTTTATATACAGGTACAACTGACTGATTGAAATACACCTTTTTTTACTTGTTTTCCAGGATATTTACATTCATTCTCACATTTTACACATGAATCCACGTTAATACAGCTAAAATTGACTCATTGAAATTCACCCTTTTTACATTTTCCCGTGATACTAACATTCATTCCCACAATTTACACATGAATTGACGAAAATACTGGGAAAACTGACTGATTGAATAACACCATTTTTATTTGTTTTCCGTGATATTAACAATACTTTCCACAATTTACACATAAATTGACTTTATAAACATTTAAAACTGACTAATTGAAATACACCTTTTTTACTTTTTCCGTGATATTTTCGTTCATTCCCACAATATAGACTTAAATCCACGTTAATACAGCAAAAATTAACTGATTGAAATACACCCTTTTTCCTTTTCTTCCGTGATGTTAACATTCAATCCCACAATTTACAGATGAATTGACTTTATATACATGTAAAACTGACTGATTGAAATACTCCCTTTTTACTTTTTTCCGTGATATTAACATTCATTCCCACAATTTACACATGAAACCACCTTAACACAGCTAGTCCTGACTGATTCAATTACCCTTGTCTTACTTGTTTTCCGTGATTTTAACATAAATTCCCACAATTTAAACATGAATTAACTTTATATACAGGTAAAACTGACTGATTGAAATACACCATTTTTACTTGTTTTCCGTGATATTAACATTAAATCCCACAGAATACACATGAATCTACGTTAATAGAGCTAAACCTGACTAATTGAAATAAATCTTTTTCAATTGTTTTCCGTGATATTAACTTTCATTCCCACAATTTACGCATGAATCTACGTTAATACAGGTAAAATTGACTGATTGAAATTCACCCTTTTCACTTTTTCCCGTGATATTAACATTCATTCCCACAATTTACACATAAATCCACGTTAATCCAGGTAAAATGGACTGATTGAAATTCATCCTTTTCACTTTTTTCCGTGATATTAACATTCATTCCCACAATTTACACATGAATCCACATTAATACAGTGAATCCTGATTGATTGAATTACACCTTTTTTACATCTTTTCCGTGATTTTAAAATTCTTTCCCACAATTTACACACGAATTAACGTAAAAACAGGTGACACTGGCTGATTGAAATGCACCATTTTTACTTTTTTTCCGTGATATTAACATTCATGCCCAAAATTTACACATTAATTGACTTAGATACATGTAAAACTGACTGATTGAAATACACTTTTTTCACTTGTTTTCCGTTATATTAACATTCATTCCTACAATTTACACATGAATCCAGGTTAATACAGAGAAAACCGACTGATTGAAATACACCATTTTTACTTGTTTTCCGTGATATTAACATTCATTCCCACAATTTACGCAGAAATCCCGAGTAATACATCTAAAGTTGACGATTGAAATACACCCTTTTTACTTTTGTTCCGTGATATTAACATTCATTCCCACAATTTACACATGAATCTACGGTAATACAGGTAAAATTGACTGATTGAAATTCACCTTTTTCACTTTTTTCCGTGACATTAACATTCATTCCCACAATTTACACATGATTTGACAAAAATACTGGGCAAACTGACTGATTGAATAACACCATTTTTACTTGTTTTCCGTGATATTAACATTAATTCCCACAATTTACACATGAAACCACCTTAACACAGCTAGTCCTGACTGATTCAATTACCCTTGTTTTACTTGTTTTCCGTGATTTTAACATAAATTCCCACAATTTAAACATGAATTAACTTTATATACAGGTAAAACTGACTGATTGAAATACACCATTTTTACTTGTTTTCCGTGATATTAACATTAAATCCCACAGAATACACATGAATCTACGTTAATAGAGCTAAACCTGACTAATTGAAATAAACCTTTTTCAATTGTTTTCCGTGATATTAACTTTCATTCCCACAATTTACACATGAATTGACTTTATAAACATGTAAAACTGACTGATTGAAATACACCTTTTTTTCTTGTTTTCCGTGATATTAACATTGATTCCCACAATTTACACATAAATCCGAGTTAATACAGCGAATCCTGATTGATTGAATTACACCTTTTTTACATCTTTTCCGTGATTTTAAAATTCTTTCCCTCAAGTTACACACGAATTAAGGTAAAAACAGGTGACACTGGCTGATTGAAATGCACCATTTTTACTTGTTTTCTGTGATATTAACATTCAAGCCCAAAATTTACACATTAATTGACTTAGATACATGTAAAACTGACTGATTGAAATACACTTTTTTCACTTGTTTTCCGTGATATTGACGTTCATTCCCACAATTCAGACATAAATCCACGTTAATACAGCTAAAATTGATTGATTGTGAAATACACCCTTTTTACTTTTGTTCCGTGATATTAACATTCATTCCCACAATTTACGCATGAATCTACGTTAATACAGGTAAAATTGACTGATTGAAATTCACCCTTTTCACTTTTTTCCGTGATATTAACATTCATTCCCACAATTTACACATGAATTGACGAAAATACTGGGCAAACTGACTGATTGAATAACACCATTTTTACTTGTTATCCGTGATATTAAAATTAATTCCCACAATTTACACATAAATCCACGTTAATACAGGTAAAATGGACTGATTGAAATTCATCCTTTTCACTTTTTTCCGTGATATTAACATTCATTCCCACAATTTACACATGAATCCACATTAATACAGTGAATCCTGATTGATTGAATTACACCTTTTCTACATCTTTTCCGTGATTTTAAAATTCTTTCCCACAATTTACACACGAATTAACGTAAAAACAGGTGACACTGGCTGATTGAAATGCACCATTTTTACTTTTTTTCCGTGATATTAACATTCATGCCCAAAATTTACACATTAATTGACTTAGATACATGTTTTCCGTGATATTAACTTTCATTCCCACAATTTACACATGAATTGACTTTATAAACATGTAAAACTGACTGATTGAAATACACCTTTTTCTCTTGTTTTCCGTGATATTAACATTCATTCCCACAATTTACACTTAAATCCACGTTAATCCAGGTAAAATGGACTGATTGAAATTCATCCTTTTCACTTTTTTCCGTGATATTAACATTCATTCCCACAATTTACACATGAATCCACATTAATACAGTGAATCCTGATTGATTGAATTACACCTTTTTTACATCTTTTCCGTGATTTTAAAATTCTTTCCCACAATTTACACACGAATTAACGTAAAAACAGGTGACACTGGCTGATTGAAATGCACCATTTTTACTTTTTTTCCGTGATATTAACATTCATGCCCAAAATTTACACATTAATTGACTTAGATACATGTAAAACTGACTGATTGAAATACACTTTTTTCACTTGTTTTCCGTTATATTAACATTCATTCCTACAATTTACACATGAAACCACCTTAACACAGCTAGTCCTGACTAATTCAATTACCCTTGTTTTACTTGTTTTCCGTGATTTTAACATTAATTCCCACAATTTAAACATGAATTAACTTTATATACAGGTAAAACTGACGGATTGAAATACACCATTTTTATTTGTTTTCCGTGATATTTACATTAAATCCCACAGAATACACATGAATCTACGTTAATAGAGCTAAACCTGACTAATTGAAATACACCTTTTTACTTTTTTTCCGTGATATTGACGTTCATTCCCATTCATGTTAATTGTCATGTTCATTCATGTTAATAAAGGGAAACTGACTGATTGAAATACACTATTTTTACTTGTCTTCCGTAATATTAAAATTAATTCCCACAATTTACACATGAATTGACTTTATAAAAATGTAAAACTGACTGCTTGAAATACACCTTTTTACTTGTTTCCCGTGATATTAACATTCATTCCCACAATTTACACATGAATTAACGTTAATACAGCTAAAATTAACTGATTGTAATACACCCTTTTTACTTGTTTTCCGTGATATTAGCATTGATTCCCACAATTTACGCAGAAATCCCCGTTAATACAGCTACAATTGACTGATTGAAATACACCCTTTTTACTTTTGTCTTTGATATTAACATTCATTCCCACAATTTACACATGAAACCACCTTAACACAGCTAGTCCTGACTGATTCAATTACCCTTGTTTTACTTGTTTTCCGTGATTTTAACATTAATTCCCACAATTTACACATGAATGGACGAAAATACTGGGCAAACTGACTGATTGAATAACACAATTTTTACTTGTTTTCCGTGATATTATAATTAATTCCCACAATTGACACATAAATTGACTTTATAAACATTTAAAACTGACTAATTGAAATACACCTTTTTTACTTTTTTCCGTGATATTAGCACTCATTCCCACAATTTACTCATGAATTGACTTTATGTACAGGTAAAAGTGACTGATTGAAATTCACCCTTTTTACTTTTGTTCCGTGATATTAACATTCATTCCCACAATTTACGCATGAATCTACGTTAATACAGGTAAAATTGACTCATTGAAATTCACCCTTTTCACTTTTTTCCGTGATGTTAACATTCATTCCCACAATTAACACATGAATTGACGAAAATACTGGGCAAACTGACTGATTGAATAACACCATTTTTACTTGTTTTCCGTGATATTAAAATTAATTCCCACAATTGACACATAAATTGACTTTATAAACATTTATAACTGACTAATTGAAATACACTTTTTTTACTTGTTTTCCGTGATATTAGCATTCATTCCCACAATTTACGCAGAAATCCCCGTTAATACAGCTACAATTGACTGATTGAAATACACCCTTTTTACTTTTTTCTTTGATATTAACATTCATTCCCACAATTTACACTTAAATCCACGTTAATACAGGTAAAATGGACTGATTGAAATTCTTCCTTTTCACTTTTTCCGTGATATTAACATTCATTCCCACAATTTACACATGAATCCACCTTAATACAGTGAATCCTGATTGATTGAATTACACCTTTTTTACATTTTTTCCGTGATTTTATAATTCTTTCCCACAATTTACACACGAATTGACGTAAAAACAGGTGACACTGGCTGATTGAAATGCACCATTTTTACGCTTTTTCCGTGATATTAACATTCATGCCCAAAATATACACATTAATTGACTTAGAAACATGTAAAACTGACTGATTGAAATACACTTTTTTCACTTGTTTTCCGTTATATTAACATTCATTCCTACAATTTACACATGAAACCACCTTAACACAGCTAGTCCTGACTGATTCAATTACCCTTGTTTTACTTGTTTTCCGTGATTTTAACATTAATTCCCACAATTTAAACATGAATTAACTTTATATACAGGTAAAACTGACGGATTGAAATACACCATTTTTATTTTTTTTCCGTGATATTTACATTAAATCCCACAGAATAGACATGAATCTACGTTAATAGAGCTAAACCTGACTAATTGAAATACACCTTTTTCAATTGTTTTCCGTGATATTAACTTTCATTCCCACAATTTACACATGAATTGACTTTATAAACATGTAAAACTGACTGATTGAAATACACCTTTTTTTCTTGTTTTCCGCGATATTGACGTTCATTCCCACAATTTAGACATCAATCCACGTTAATACAGCTAAAATTGACTGATTGAAATACACCCTTTTTACTTTTGTTCCGTGATATTAACATTCATTCCCACAATCTACGCATGAATCTACGTTAATACAGGTAAAATTGACTGATTGAAATTCACCCTTTTCACTTTTTTCCGTGATAATAACATTCATTCCCACAATTTACACATGAATTGACGAAAATACTGGGCAAACTGACTGATTGAATAACACCATTTTTACTTGTTTTCCGTGATATTAAAGTTAATTCCCACAATTTACACCTGAATTGACTTCATAAAAAGGTAAAACTGACTGTTTGCAATACACCTTTTTTACTTGTTTTCCGGGATATTTAAATTCATTCCCACATTTTACACATGAATCCAAGTTAATACAGGTAAAATGGACTTATTGAAATTCACCCTTTTCATTTTTTTCCGTGATATTAACATTCATTCCCACAATTTACACATGAATCCACCTTAATACAGCGAATCCTGATTGATTGAATTACACCTTTTTTACATCTTTTCCTTGATTTTAAAATTCTTTCCCACAATTTACACACGAATTAACGTAAAAACAGGTGACACTGGCTGATTGAAATGCCCCATTTTTACTTGTTTTCTGTGATATTAACATTCAAGCCCAATATTTACACATTAATTGACTTAGATACATGTAAAACTGACTGATTGAAATACACTTTTTTCACTTGTTTTCCGTTATATTAACATTCATTCCTACAATTTACACATGAATCCCGGTTAATACAGAGAAAACCGACTGATTGAAATACACCATTTTTACTTGTTTTCCGTGATATTAACATTCATTCCCACAATTTACGCAGAAATCCCGAGTAATACAGCTAAAGTTGACGATTGAAATACACCCTTTTTACTTTTGTTCCGTGATATTAACTTTCATTCCCACAATTTACACATGAATCTACGGTAATACAGGTAAAATTGACTGATTGAAATTCACCTTTTTCAATTTTTTCCGTGATATTAACATTCATTCCCACAATTTACACATGATTTGACAAAAATACTGGGCAAACTGACTGATTGAATAACACCATTTTTACTTGTTTTCCGTGATATTAACATTAATTCCCACAATTTACACATAAATTGACTTTATAAACATGTAAAACTGACTGATTGAAATACACCTTTATTTCTTGTTTTCCGTGATATTAACATTCATTCCCACAATTTACACATAAATCCACGTTAATACAGGTAAAATGGACTGATTGAAACTCATCCTTTTCACTTTTTTCCGTGATATTAACATTCATTCCCACAATTTACACATGAATCCACCTTAATACAGCGAATCCTGATTGATTGAATTACACCTTTTTTACATCTTTTCCGTGATTTTAAAATTCTTTCCCACAATTTACACACGAATTAACGTAAAAACAGGTGACACTGGCTGATTGAAATGCACCATTTTTACTTGTTTTCTGTGATATTAACATTCAAGCCCAAAATTTACACATTAATTGACTTAGATACATGTAAAACTGACTGATTGAAATACACTTTTTTCACTTGTTTTCCGTGATATTGACGTTCATTCCCACAATTTACACATGAATCTACGTTAATACAGGTAAAATTGACTGATTGAAATTCATCCTTTTCACTTTTTTCCGTGATATTAACATTCATTCCCACAATTTACACATGAATCCACCTTAATACAGCGAATCCTGATTGATTGAATTACACCTTTTTACATCTTTTCCGTGATTTTAAAATTCCTTCCCACAATTTACACACGAATTAACGTAAAAACAGGTGACACTGGCTGATTGAAATGCACCATTTTTACTTGTTTTCTGTGATATTAACATTCAAGCCCAAAATTTACACATTAATTGACTTAGATACATGTAAAACTGACTGATTGAAATACACTTTTTTCACTTGTTTTCCGTGATATTGACGTTCATTCCCACAATTTACACATGAATCTACGTTAATACAGGTAAAATTGACTGATTGAAATTCACCCTTTTCACTTTTTTCCGTGATATTAACATTCATTCCACAATTTACACATGAATTGACGAAAATACTGGGCAAACTGACTGATTGAATAACACCATTTTTACTTGTTTTCCGTGATATTAAAATTAATTCCCAGAATTGACACATAAATTGACTTTATAAAAATTTAAAACTGACTAATTGAAATACACCTTTTTTACTTTTTCCGTGATATTAGCATTCATTCCCACAATTTACACATGAATTGACTTTATTTACAGGTAAAACTGACTGATTGAAATTCTCCCTTTTACTTTTGTTCCGTGATATTAACATTCATTCCCACAATTTACGCATGAATCTACGTTAATACAGGTAAAATTGACTGATTAAAATTCACCCTTTTCACTTTTTTCCGTGATATTAACATTCATTCCCACAATTTACACATGAATTGACAAGTGACAAATACTGGGCAAACTGACTGATTGAATAACACCATTTTTACTTGTTTTCCGTGATATTAAAATTAATTCCCACAATTGACACATAAATTGACTTTATAAACATTTAAAACTGACTAATTGAAATACACTTTTTTTACTTGTTTTCCGTGATTTTGACGTTCATTCCCACAATTTAGACATAAATCCACGTTAATACAGCTAAAATTGACTGATTGAAATACACACTTTTTACTTTTGTTCCGTGATATTAACATTCATTCCCACAATTTACACATGAATCTACGGTAATACAGGTTAAATTGACTGATTGAAATTCACCTTTTTCACTTTTTTCCGTGATATAAACATTCATTCCCACAAATTACACATGATTTGACAACAATACTGGGCAAACTGACTGATTGAATAACACAAAGTTTACTTGTTTTCCGTGATATTAACAGTAATTCCCACAATTTACACATAAATTGACTTTATATACAGGTACAACTGACTGATTGAAATACACCTTTTTTTACTTGTTTTCCAGGATATTTACATTCATTCCCACATTTTACACATGAATCCACGTTAATACAGCTAAAATTGACTCATTGAAATTCACCCTTTTTCCTTTTCTTCCGTGATGTTAACATTCAATCCCACAATTTACAGATGAATTGACTTTATATACATGTAAAACTGACTGATTGAAATATTCCCTTTTACTTTTTTCCGTGTTATTAACATTCATTCCCACAATTTACACATGAAACCACCTTAACACAGCTAGTCCTGACTGATTCAATTACCCTTGTTTTACTTGTTTTCCGTGATTTTAACATTAAATCCCACAGAATACACATGAATCTACGTTAATAGAGCTAAACCTGACTAATTGAAATACACCTTTTTCAATTGTTTTCCGTGATATTAACTTTCATTTCCACAATTTACACATGAATTGACTTTATAAACATGTAAAACTGACTGATTGAAATACACCTTTTTTTCTTGTTTTCCGTGATATTAACATTCATTCCCACAATTTACACATAAATCCAAGTTAATACAGCGAATCCTGATTGATTGAATTACACCTTTTTTACAACTTTTCCGTGATTTTAAAATTCTTTCCCACAATTTACACACGAATTAGTGTAAAAACAGGTGACACTGGCTGATTGAAATGCACCATTTTTACTTGTTTTCTGTGATATTAACATTCAAGCCCAAAATTTACACATTAATTGACTTAGATACATGTAAAACTGACTGATTGAAATACACTTTTTTCACTTGTTTTCCGTGATATTGACGTTCATTCCCACAATTTAGACATAAATCCACGTTAATACAGCTAAAATTGACTGATTGAAATACACCCTTTTTACTTTTGTTCCGTGATATTAACATTCATTCCCACAATTTACGCATGAATCTACGTTAATACAGGTAAACTTTTCTGATTGAAATTCACCCTTTTCACTTTTTTCCGTGATATTAACATTCATTCCCACAATTTACACATGAATTGACGAAAATACTGGGCAAACTGACTGATTGAATAACACCATTTTTACTTGTTTTCCGTGATATAAAAATTAATTCCCACAATTGAAACATAAATTGACTTTATAAAAATTTAAAACTGACTAATTGAAATTCACCCTTTTTACTTTTTCCAGTGATATTAACATTCATTCCCACAATTTACACATGAATTAACGTAAATACAGGGGAAACTGACTGATTGAAATACACCCTTTTTACTTTTTCCAGTGATATTAGCATTCATTCCCACAATTTACGCAGAAATCCCCGTTAATACAGCTAAAATTGACTTATTGAAATACACCCTTTTTACTTTTGTTCCGTGATATTAACATTCATTCCCACAATTTACGCATGAATCTTCGTTAATACAGGTAAAATTGACTGATTGAAATTCACCCTTTTCACTTTTTTCCGTGATATTAACATTCATTCCCACAATTTACACATGAATTGACGAAAATACTGGGCAAACTGACTGATTGAATAACACCATTTTTACTTGTTTTCCGTGATATTAAAATTAATTCCCACAATTGACACATAAATTGACTTTATAAACATTCAAAACTGACTAATTGAAATACACCTTTTTTACTTTTTTCCGTGATATTAACATTCATTCCCACAATGTACGCATGAATCCGCCTTAATACAGCTAGTCCTGAATGATTGAATTACATTTTTTTTACTTGTTTTCCGTGATTTTAACATTAATTCCCACAATTTACACATGAATTGACTTCATAAAAAGGTAAAACTGACTGTTTGCAATACACCTTTTTTACTTGTTTTCCGGGATATTTAAATTCATTCCCACAATTTACACATAAATCCAAGTTAATACAGGTAAAACTGACTGATTGAAATTCACCCTTTTTACTTTTTCCAGTGATATAAAAATTAATTCCCACAATTGAAACATAAATTGACTTTATAAAAATTTAAAACTGACTAATTGAAATTCACCCTTTTTATATTTTCCAGTGATATTAACATTCATTCCCACAATTTACACATGAATTAACGTAAATACAGGGGAAACTGACTGATTGAAATACACCCTTTTTACTTTTTCCAGTGATATTAGCATTCATTCCCACAATTTACGCAGAAATCCCCGTTAATACAGCTAAAATTGACTTATTGAAATACACCCTTTTTACTTTTGTTCCGTGATATTAACATTCATTCCCACAATTTACGCATGAATCTTCGTTAATACAGGTAAAATTGACTGATTGAAATTCACCCTTTTCACTTTTTTCCGTGATATTAACATTCATTCCCACAATTTACACATGAATTGACGAAAATACTGGGCAAACTGACTGATTGAATAACACCATGTTTACTTGTTTTCCTTGATATTAACAATACTTCCCACAATTTACACATAAATTGACTTTATAAACATTTAAAACTGACTAATTGAAATGCACCTTTTTTACTTTTTTCCGTGATATTTTCGTTCATTCCCACAATTTAGACTTAAATCCACGTTAATACAACAAAAATTGACTGATTGAAATACCCCCTTTTTCCTTTTCTTCCGTGATGTTAACATTCAATCCCACAATTTACAGATGAATTGACTTTATATACATGTAAAACTGACTGATTGAAATATTCCCTTTTTACTTTTTTCCGTGTTATTAACATTCATTCCCACAATTTACACATGAAACCACCTTAACACAGCTAGTCCTGACTGATTCAATTACCCCTTGTTTTACTTGTTTTCCGTGATTTTAACATTAAATCCCACAGAATACACATGAATCTACGTTAATAGAGCTAAACCTGACTAATTGAAATACACCTTTTTCAATTGTTTTCCGTGATATTAACTTTCATTTCCACAATTTACACATGAATTGACTTTATAAACATGTAAAACTGACTGATTGAAATACACCTTTTTTTCTTGTTTTCCGTGATATTAACATTCATTCCCACAATTTACACATAAATCCAAGTTAATACAGCGAATCCTGATTGATTGAATTACACCTTTTTTACAACTTTTCCGTGATTTTAAAATTCTTTCCCACAATTTACACACGAATTAGTGTAAAACAGGTGACACTGGACTGATTGAAATGCACCATTTTTACTTGTTTTCTGTGATATTAACATTCAAGCCCAAAATTTACACATTAATTGACTTAGATACATGTTAAAACTGACTGATTGAAATACACTTTTTTCACTTGTTTTCCGTGATATTGACGTTCATTCCCACAATTTAGACATAAATCCACGTTAATACAGGCTAAAATGACTGATTGAAATACACACTTTTTACTTTTGTTCCGTGATATTAACATTCATTCCCACAATTTACGCATGAATCTACGTTAATACAGGTAAACTTTTCTGATTGAAAATCACCCTTTCACTTTTTTCCGTGATATTAACATTCATTCCCACAATTTACACATGAATTGACGAAAATACTGGGCAAACTGACTGATTGAATAACACCATTTTTACTTGTTTTCCGTGATATAAAAATTAATTCCCACAATTGAAACATAAATTGACTTTATAAAAAATTAAAACTGACTAATTGAAATTCACCCTTTTTACTTTTTCCAGTGATATTAACATTCATTCCCACAATTTACACATGAATTAACGTAAATACAGGGGAAACTGACTGATTGAAATACACCCTTTTTACTTTTTCCATGATATTAGCATTCATTCCCACAATTTACGCAGAAATCCCCGTTAATACAGCTAAAATTGACTTATTGAAATACACCCTTTTACTTTTGTTCCGTGATATTAACATTCATTCCCACAATTTACGCATGAATCTTCGTTAATACAGGTAAAATTGACTGATTGAAATTCACCCTTTTCACTTTTTTCCGTGATATTAACATTCATTCCCACAATTTACACATGAATTGACGAAAATACTGGGCAAAACTGACTGATTGAATAACACCATTTTTACTTGTTTCCGTGATATTAAAATTAATTCCCACAATTGACACATAAATTGACTTTATAAAACATTCAAAACTGGACTAATTGAAATACACCTTTTTACTTTTTCCGTGATATTAACATTCATTCCCACAATGTACGCATGAATCCGCCTTAATAACAGCTAGTCCTGAATGATTGAATTACATTTTTTTACTTGTTTTCCGTGATTTTAACATTATTCCCACAATTTACACATGAATTGACTTCATAAAAAGTAAAACTGACTGTTGCAATACACCTTTTTTACTTGTTTTCCGGGATATTAAATTCATTCCCACAATTTACACATAAATCCAAGTTAATACAGGTAAAACTGACTGATTGAAATTCACCCTTTTTACTTTTTTCCAGTGATATTAACATTTCATTCCCTCAATTTACACATGAATTAACGTAAATACAGGGGAAACTGACTGATTGAAATACACCCTTTTTACTTTTTCCAGTGATATTAGCATTCATTCCCACAATTTACGCAGGAATCCCCGTTAATACAGCTAAAATGGACTTATTGAAATACACCCTTATTACTTTTTTTCCGTGATATTAACATTCATTCCCACAATGTACGCATGAATCCGCCTTAATACAGCTAGTCCTGACTGATTCAATTACCCTTGTTTTACTTGTTTTCCGTGATTTTAACATTAATTCCCACAATTTACACACGAATTAACGTAAAAACAGGTGACACTGGCTGATTGAAATGCACCATTTTTACTTGTTTTCTGTGATATTAACATTCAAGCCCAAAATTTACACATTAATTGACTTAGATACATGTAAAACTGACTGATTGAAATACACTTTTTTCACTTGTTTTCCGTGATATTGACGTTCATTCCCACAATTTACACATGAATCTACGTTAATACAGGTAAAATTGACTGATTGAAATTCACCCTTTTCACTTTTTTCCGTGATATTAACATTCATTCCCACAATTTACACATGAATTGACGAAAATACTGGGCAAACTGACTGATTGAATAACACCATTTTTACTTGTTTTCCGTGATATTAAAATTAATTCCCAGAATTGACACATAAATTGACTTTATAAACATTTAAAACTGACTAATTGAAATACACCTTTTTTACTTTTTTCCGTGATATTAGCATTCATTCCCACAATTTACACATGAATTGACTTTATTTACAGGTAAAACTGACTGATTGAAATTCTCCCTTTTTACTTTTGTTTCCGTGATATTAACATTCATTCCACAATTTACGCATGAATCTACGAAATACAGGTAAAATTGACTGATTAAAATTCACCCTTTTCACTTTTTCCGTTTATTCAGCATACACATTTACACATTCAGTACCAAATACTGGGCAAAACTGACTGATTGAATAACACCATTTTTACTTGTTTTCCGTGATATTAAAATTCATTCCCACAATTGACACATAAATTGACTTTATAAACATAAAACTGACTAATTGAAATACACTTTTTTTACTTGTTTTCCGTGATATTGACGTTCATTCCCACAATTTAGACATAAATCCACGTTAATACAGCTAAAATTGACTATTGAAATACACCTTTTTACTTTTGTTCCGTGATATTAACATTCATTCCCACAATTTACGCATGAATCTACGTTAATACAGGTAAACTTTTCTGATTGAAATTCACCCCTTTTCACTTTTTTCCGTGATATTAACATTCATTCCCACAATTTACACATGAATTGACGAAAATACTGGGCAAACTGACTGATTGAATAACACCATTTTACTTGTTTTCCGTGAGTATAAAATTAATTCCCAAATTGAACATAAATTGACTTTATAAAAATTTAAAACTGACTAATTGAAATTACCCTTTTTACTTTTTCCAGTGATATTAACATTCATTCCCACAATTTACACATGACATTACGTAAATACAGGAAACTGACTGATTGAAATCACCCTTTTACTTTTTCCAGTGATATTAACATTCATTCCCACAATTTACGCATGAATCCTTAATACAGCTAAAATTGACTTGATTGAAATACACCCTTTTTACTTTTTTCCGTGATAAATTACATTCATCCCACAATTTACGCATGATCTTCGTTAATACAGTAAAATTGACTGATTGAAATTCACCCTTTTACTTTTTTCCGTGATATTAACATTCATTCCCACAATTTACACATGAATTGACGAAAATACTGCAAACTGACTGATTGAATAACACTTTTTTACTTGTTTTCCGTGATATTAAATTAATTCCACAATTGACACATGAATTTGACTTTAAACAGTCAAAACTGACTGATTGAAATACACCTTTTTACTTTTTTCCGTGATATTAACATTCATTCCCACAATACGCAGAATCCGCCTTAATACAGCTAGTCCTGATGATTGAATACATTTTTTTTACTTGTTTTCCGTGATTTTAACATTTCATTCCCACAATTTACACATGAATTAACTTATAAACAGGTAAAACTGGACTGTTTGAAATCACCTTTTTTACTTGTTTTCGGATATTAACATTCATTCCCACAATTTACACATAAATCCAAGTTAATACAGTAAAACTGACTGATTGAAATACCCTTTTACTTTTTCCGTGATATTAACATTATTCCCCAATTTACACATGACATTAACGTAAATACAGGAAACTGACTGATTGAAATACACCCTTTTTACTTTTTCCGTGATATTAGCATTCATTCCACAATTTACGCAGGAATCCCCGTTAATACAGCTAAAATGGACTTATTGAAATACACCCTTATTACTTTTTTTCCGTGATATTAACATTCATTCCCACAATTACGCATGAATCCGCCTTAATACAGCTATCCTGATGATTCAATTACCCTTGTTTACTTGTTTCCGTGATTTTAACATTAATTCCCACAATTTACACACGAATTAACGTAAAAACAGGTGACACTGGCTGATTGAAATGCACCATTTTACTTGTTTTCTGTATATTAACATTCAAGCCCAAAATTTACACATTAATTGACTTAGATACATGTTAAAACTGACTGATTGAAATACACTTTTTCACTTTTTCCGGGATATTGACTTCAGTTCCCACAATTTACACATGAATCTACGTTAATACAGGTAAATTGACTGATTGAAATTCACCCTTTTCACTTTTTTCCGTGATATTAACATTCATTCCCACAATTTACACATGAATGACGAAAATACTGGGCAAACTGACTGATTGAATAACACCATTTTTACTTGTTTTCCGTGATATTAAAATTAATTCCCAGAATTGACACATAAATTGACTTTATAAACATTTAAAACTGACTAATTGAAATACACCTTTTTTACTTTTTCCGTGATATTAGCATTCATTCCCACAATTTACACATGAATTGACTTTATTTACAGGTAAAACTGACTGATTGAAATTCTCCCTTTTTACTTTTGTTCCGTGATATTAACATTCATTCCCACAATTTACGCATGAATCTACGTTAATACAGGTAAAATTGACTGATTAAAATTCACCCTTTTCACTTTTTTCCGTGATATTAACATTCATTCCCACAATTTACACATGAATTGACAAGTGACAAATACTGGGCAAACTGACTGATTGAATAACACCATTTTTACTTGTTTTCCGTGATATTAAAATTAATTCCCACAATTGACACATAAATTGACTTTATAAACATTTAAAACTGACTAATTGAAATACACTTTTTTTACTTGTTTTCCGTGATATTGACGTTCATTCCCACAATTTAGACATAAATCCACGTTAATACAGCTAAAATTGACTGATTGAAATACACACTTTTTACTTTTGTTCCGTGATATTAACATTCATTCCCACAATTTACACATGAATCTACGGTAATACAGGTTAAATTGACTGATTGAAATTCACCTTTTTCACTTTTTTCCGTGATATAAACATTCATTCCCACAAATTACACATGATTTGACAAAATACTGGGCAAACTGACTGATTGAATAACACAAAGTTTACTTGTTTTCCGTGATATTAACAGTAATTCCCACAATTTACACATAAATTGACTTTATATACAGGTAAAACTGACTGATTGAAATACACCTTTTTTTACTTGTTTTCCAGGATATTTACATTCATTCCCACATTTTACACATGAATCCACGTTAATCAGCTAAAATTGACTCATTGAAATTCACCCTTTTTACTTTTTCCCGTGATACTAACATTCATTCCCACAATTTACACATGAATTGACGAAAATACTGGGCAAACTGACTGATTGAATAACACCATGTTTACTTGTTTTCCTTGATATTAACAATACTTCCCACAATTTACACATAAATTGACTTTATAAACATTTAAAACTGACTAATTGAAATGCACCTTTTTTACTTTTTTCCGTGATATTTTCGTTCATTCCCACAATTTAGACTTAAATCCACGTTAATACAACAAAAATTGACTGATTGAAATACCCCCTTTTTCCTTTTCTTCCGTGATGTTAACATTCAATCCCACAATTTACAGATGAATTGACTTTATATACATGTAAAACTGACTGATTGAAATATTCCCTTTTTACTTTTTTCCGTGTTATTAACATTCATTCCCACATTTACACATGAAACCACCTTAACACAGCTAGTCCTGACTGATTCAATTACCCTTGTTTTACTTGTTTTCCGTGATTTTAACATTAAATCCCACAGAATACACATGAATCTACGTTAATAGAGCTAAACCTGACTAATTGAAATACACCTTTTTCAATTGTTTTCCGTGATATTAACTTTCATTTCCACAATTTACACATGAATTGACTTTATAAACATGTAATAACTGACTGATTGAAATACACCTTTTTTTCTTGTTTTCCGTGATATTAACATTCATTCCACAATTTACACATAAATCCAAGTTAATACAGCGAATCCTGATTGATTGAATTACACCTTTTTTACAACTTTTCCGTGATTTTAAAATTCTTTCCCACAATTTACACACGAATTAGTGTAAAAACAGGTGACACTGGCTGATTGAAATGCACCATTTTTACTTGTTTTCTGTGATATTAACATCCAAGCCCAAAATTTACACATTAATTGACTTAGATACATGTAAAACTGACTGATTGAAATACACTTTTTTCACTGTGTTTCCGTGATATTGACGTTCATTCCCACAATTTAGACATAAATCCACGTTAATACAGCTAAAATTGACTTGATTGAAATACACCCTTTTTACTTTTGTTCCGTGATATTAACATTCATTCCCACAATTTACGCATGAATCTACGTTAATACAGGTAAACTTTTCTGATTGAAATTCACCCTTTTCACTTTTTTCCGTGATATTAACATTCATTCCCACAATTTACACATGAATTGGACGAAAATACTGGGCAAACTGACTGATTGAATAACACCATTTTTACTTGTTTTCCGTGATATTAAAATTAATTCCCACAATTGAAACATAAATTGACTTTATAAAAATTTAAAACTGACTAATTGAAATTCACCCTTTTACTTTTTCCAGTGATATTAACATTCATTCCCACAATTTACACATGAATTAACGTAATACAGGAAACTGACTGATTGAAATACACCCTTTTTACTTTTTCCAGTGATATTGCATTCATTCCCACAATTTACGCAGAAATCCCCTAATACAGCTAATTGACTTATTGAAATACACTTTTTACTTTTGTTCCGTGATATTAACATTCATTCCACAATTTACGCATGAATCTTCGTTAATACAGGTAAAATTGACTGATTGAAATTCACCCTTTTCACTTTTTCCGTGATATTAACATTCATTCCCACAATTTACACATGAATTGACGAAAATACTGGGCAAACTGACTGATTGAATAACACCATTTTTACTTGTTTTCCGTGATATTAAAATTAATTCCCACAATTGACACATAAATTGACTTTAATAACATTTAAACTGACTAATTGAAATACACCTTTTACTTTTTTCCGTGATATTAACATTCATTCCCACAATTTACACATGAATCCGACTTAATACAGCTACTGACTGATTGAATACATTTTTACTTGTTTTCCGTGATATTAACATTAATTCCCACAATTTACACATGAATTGACTCATAAAAATAAAACTGACTGATTGAAATACACCTTTTTACTTTTTCCGGATATTAATTCATTCCCACAATTTACACATAAATCCAAGTTAATACAGGTAAAACTGACTGATTGAAATCACCCTTTTACTTTTTTCCGTGATATTAACATTCATTCCCACAATTTACACATGAATTACGTAATACAGGG
>RQOL01000450.1:0-33592 GCA_013076295.1 Sanderia malayensis | reverse complement strand
AAAAAGTGTGTATTTCAATAATCAATTTAGCTGTATTAACGGGGATTTCTGCATAAATTGGGGGAATGAATGCTAATATCACTGGAAAAAGTAAAAAGGGTGAATGTCAATCAGTCAGTTTCCCCTGTATTTACGTTAATTCATGTGTAAATTGTGGGAATGAATGTTAATATCACTGGAAAAAGTAAAAAGGGTGAATTTCAATCAGTCAGTTTTACCTGTATTTACCTTAATTCATGTGTAAATTGTGGAAATGAATGATAATATCACGGGAAAAAGTAAAAAGGGTGAATATCAATCAGTCAATTTTAGCTGTATTAAAGTGGATTCATGTGTAAATTGCGGGAATGAACGTCAATATTGCGGAAAAAAAGTAAAAAGAGTGTATTTCAATCAGTCAGTTATCCCTGTATTTACGTTACTTCATGTGTAAATTGTGGGAATGAAGGTTAATATCACGGAAAAAAGTGAAAAGGGTGAATATCAATCAGTCAATTTTGGCTGTATTAACGTGGATTCATGTGTAAGTTGTGGGAATTTATGTTAATATCACGGAAAACAAGTAAAAATGGTGTAATTCAATCAGTCAGTTTTCCCTGTATTTACGTTAATTCATGTGTAAATTGTGGAAAGAATGTTAATATCACGAGAAAAAGTAAAAAGGGTTGAATTTCAATCATCTGTTTTAGCTGTATTAACGTGGATTCATGTGTAATATGTGGGAATGAATTTAAATATTCCGGAAAACAAGTAAAAAGGTGAATTTCAATCAGTCAGTTTTACCTTTTTATAAAGTCAACTCATGTGTAAATTATGGGAATTAATGTTAAAATCTCGGAAAACAAGTAAAACAAGGGTAATAGAATCAGTCAGGACTAGCTGTGTTAAGGTGGTTTCATGTGTAAATTGTGGGAATGAATGTTAATATCACGGAAAAAAAGTAAAAATGGGGTAATTCAATCAGTCAGGATTAACTGTTTTATCGTGGATTCATGTGTAAATTGTGAGAATGAATGTTAAAATCACGGAAAAAAGTAAAAAGGGTGAATTTCAATCAGTCAATTTAGCTGTATTAACATGGATTCATGTGGGAATGAATGTTAATATCACGGAAAAACAAGTAAAAATAGTGTATTTCAATCAGTCAGTTTTACATGTTTATAAAGTCATTTCATGGGTAAATTGTGGGAATTAATGTTAATATCAAGGAAAACAAGTAAAATTGTGTATTTCAATCAGTCAGTTTTCCTCGTATTTACGTTATTTCATGTGTAAAATGTGGGAATGAATGTAAATATCCGGAAAACAGGTAAAAAAGGTGTATTTCAATTAGTCAGTTTTACCTGTATATATAGTCAATTCATGTCTAAATTGTGGGAAGTATTGTTAATATCACGGAAAACAAGTAAAAATGGTGTTATTCAATCAGTCCGTTTGCCCAGTATTTTCGTCAATTCATGTGTAAATTGTGGGAATGAATGTTAATATCACGGGAAAAAGTAAAAAGGGTTGAATTTCAATCAATCAGTTTTAGCTGTATTAACGTGGATTCATGTGTAATATGTGGGAATGAATTTTAATATTCCGGAAAACAAGTAAAAAAGGTGAATTTCAATCAGTCAGTTTTACCTTTTTATAAAGTCAACTCATGTGTAAATTATGGGAATTAATGTTAAAATCACGGAAAACAATAAAACAAGGGTAATTGAATCAGTCAGGACTAGCTGTGTTAAGGTGGTTTCATGTGTAAATTGTGGGAATGAATGTTAATATCACGGAAAAAAAGTAAAAATGGGGTAATTCAATCAGTCAGGATTAACTGTTTTATCGTGGATTCATGTGTAAATTGTGAGAATGGATGTTAAAATCACGGAAAAAAGTAAAAAGGGTGAATTTCAATCAGTCAATTTTAGCTGTATTAACATGGATTCATGTGGGAATGAATGTTAATATCACGGAAAACAAGTAAAAATAGTGTATTTCAATCAGTCAGTTTTACATGTTTATAAAGTCATTTCATGGGTAAATTGTGGGAATTAATGTTAATATCAAGGAAAACAAGTAAAAATTGTGTATTTCAATCAGTCAGTTTTCCTCGTATTTACGTTATTTCATGTGTAAAATGTGGGAATGAATGTAAATATCCCGGAAAACAGGTAAAAAAGGTGTATTTCAATTAGTCAGTTTTACCTGTATATATAGTCAATTCATGTCTAAATTGTGGGAAGTATTGTTAATATCACTGAAAACAAGTAAAAATGGTGTTATTCAATCAGTCCGTTTGCCCAGTATTTTCGTCAATTCATGTGTAAATTGTGGGAATGAATGTTAATATCACGGGAAAAAATAAAAAGGGTGAATTTCAATCAATCAATTTTAGCTGTATTAACGTGGATTCATGTGTAAAATGTGGGAATGAATGTAAATATCCTGGAAAACAAATAAAAAAAGTTGTATTTCAATCAGTCAGTTTTACCTGTATATAAAGTCAATTTATGTGTGAATTGTGAGAATTAATGTTAATATCACGGAAAACAAGTAAAAATGGTGTTATTAAATCAGTCATTTGCCCAGTATTTTCGTCAAATCATGTGTACATTGTGGGAATGAATGTTAATATCACGGAAAAAAGTGAAAAGGGTGAATTTCAATCAGTCAGTTTTCCCTGTATTTACGTTAATTCATGTGTAAATTGTGGGAGAGAATGTTAATATCTTGAGAAAAAGTAAAAAGGGTGAATTTCAATCAATCAATTTTAGCTGTATTAATGTGGATTCATGTGTAAAATGTGGGGATGAATTTAAATATCCCGGAAAATAAGTAAAAAAGGTGTATTTCAATCAGTCAGTTTTACCTTTTTATAAAGTCAACTCATGTGTAAATTGTGGGAATTAATGTTAAAATCACGGAAAACAAGTAAAACAAGGGTAATTGAATCAGTCAGGACTAGCTGTGTTAAGGTGGTTTCATGTGTAAATTGTGGGAATGAATGTAAATATCTCGGAAAAAAGTAAAAAGGGTGTATTTCAATCAGTCAATTGTAGCTGTATTAACGGGGATTTCTGCGTAAATTGTGGGAATGAATGCTAATATCACGGAAAACAAGTAAAAAGGGTGTATTTCAATCAGTTAATTTTTGTTGTATTAACGTTAATTCATGTGTAAACTGTGGGAATGAATGTTAATATCACGGGAAACAAGTAAAAAGGTGTATTTCAATCAGTCAGCTTTACATTTTTATAAAGTCAAGTTATGTGTAAAGTGTGAGAATTAATGTTAATATCACTGGAAAAAGTAAAAAGGGTGAATTTCAATCAGTCAGTTTTACCTGTACATAAAGTCAATTCATGTGTAATTGTGGGAATGAATGCTAATATCACGGAAAACAAGTAAAAATGGTTTAATTCAATCAGTCAGTTTCCCCTGTATTTACGTTAATTCATGTGTAAATTGTGGGAATGAATGTTAATATCACGGAAAAAAGTAAAAAGTGTGTATTTCAATAAGTCAATTTTAGCTGTATTAACGGGGATTTCTGCATAAATTGGGGGAATGAATGCTAATATCACTGGAAAAAGTAAAAAGGGTGAATTTCAATCAGTCAGTTTCCCCTGTATTTACGTTAATTCATGTGTAAATTGTGGGAATGAATGTTAATATCACTGGAAAAAGTAAAAAGGGTGAATTTCAATCAGTCAGTTTTACCTGTACATGAAGTCAATTCATGTGTAAAGTGTGGGAATGAATGCTAATATCACGGAAAACAAGTAAAAATGGTGTATTTAAATCAGTCAGCTTTCCCTGTATTAACATGAATTCATGTGTAAACTATGGGAATGAATGTTAGTATCACGGAAAACAAGTAAAACAAGGGTAATTGAATCAGTCAGGACTAGCTGTGTTAAGGTGGTTTCATGTGTAAATTGGGGAATGAATGTAAATATCACGGAAAAAAGTAAAAAGGGTGTATTTCAATCAGTCAATTGTAGCTGTATTAACGGGGATTTCTGCGTAAATTGTGGGAATGAATGCTAATATCACGGAAAACAAGTAAAAAGGGTGTATTTCAATCAGTTAATTTTAGCTGTATTAACGTTAATTCATGTGTAAATTGTGGGAATGAATGTTAATATCACGGGAAACAAGTAAAATGGTGTATTTCAATCAGTCAGTTTTACATGTATATAAAGTCAATTCATGTGTAAATTGTGTGAATGAAAGTTAAAACCACGGAAAACAAGTAAAAATGGTGTATTTCAATCAGTCAGTTTTTCCTGTATTTACCTTAATTCATGTGTAAATTGTGGGAATGAATGTTAATATCACTGGAAAAAGTAAAAGGGGTGAATTTCAATCAGTCAGTTTTACCTGTACATAAAGACAATTCATGTGTAAATTGTGGGAATGAATGCTAATATCACGGAAAACAAGTAAAAATGGTTTAATTCAATCAGTCAGTTTCCCCTGTATTTACGTTAATTCATGTGTAAATTGTGGAATGAATGTTAATATCACGGAAAAAAGTAAAAAGTGTGTATTTCAATAAGTCAATTTTAGCTGTATTAACGGGATTTCTGCATAAATTGGGGGAATGAATGCTAATATCACTGGAAAAGTAAAAAGGGTGAATGTCAATCAGTCAGTTTCCCCTGTATTTACGTTAATTCATGTGTAAATTGTGGGAATGAATGTTAATATCACTGGAAAAAGTAAAAAGGGTGAATTTCAATCAGTCAGTTTTACCTGTACATGAAGTCAATTCATGTGTAAAGTGTGGGAATGAATGCTAATATCACGGAAAACAAGTAAAAATGGTGTATTTCAATCAGTCAGCTTTCCCTGTATTAACATGAATTCATGTGTAAACTATGGGAATGAATGTTAGTATCACGGAAAACAAGTAAAACAAGGGAAATTGAATCAGTCAGGACTAGCTGTGTTAAGGTGGTTTCATGTGTAAATTGTGGGAATGAATGTTAATATCACGGGAAACAAGTAAAATGGTGTATTTCAATCAGTCAGTTTTACATGTATATAAAGTCAATTCATGTGTAAATTGTGTGAATGAAAGTTAAAATCACGGAAAACAAGTAAAAATGGTGTATTTCAACCAGTCAGTTTTTCCTGTATTTACCTTAATTCATGTGTAAATTGTGGGAATGAATGTTAATATCACTGGAAAAAGTAAAAGGGGTGAATTTCAATCAGTCAGCTTACCTGTACATAAAGACAATTCATGTGTAAATTGTGGGAATGAATGCTAATATCACTGGAAAAAGTAAAAAAGGGTGAATTTCAATCAGTCAGTTTCCCCTGTATTTACGTTAATTCATGTGTAAATTGTGGGAATGAATGTTAATATCACTGGAAAAAGTAAAAAGGGTGAATTTCAATCAGTCAGTTTTAGCTGTACATAAAGTCAATTCATGTGTAAATTGTGGGAATGAATGCTAATATCAATGGAAAAAGTAAAAAGGGTGAATTTCAATAAGTCAGTTTTCCCTGTATTAACATGAATTCATGTGTAAACTATGGGAATGAATGTTAATATCACTGGAAAAAGTAAAAAGGGTGAATTTCAATCAGTCAGTTTTACCTGTACATAAAGTCAATTCATGTGTAAATTGGGGAATGAATGCTAATATCACGGAAAACAAGTAAAAATGGTGAATTTCAATCAGTCAGTTTCCCTGTATTTACGTTAATTCATGTGTAAATGTGGAATGAATGTTAATATCACTGGAAAAAGTAAAAAGGTGAATTTCAATAATCAGTTTTACCTGTACATAAAGTCAATTCATGTGTAAATTGTGGAATGAATGTTAAATCACGGAAAACAAGTAAAAAAGTGTATTTCAATCAGTCAGTTTACATGTTTATAAAGTCATTTCACGTGTAATTTGTGGGAATGAATGTTATTATAACGGAAAACAAGGAAAACTCGTATATTTCACTCAGTCAGTGTTACATGATTCAAAGTCAATTCAAGTGTAAATTGTGGGAATGAACGTCAATATCACGGAAAAAAAGTAAAAAAGGTGTATTTCAATAGTGAGTTTTAAATGTTTATAAAGTCAATTCCACGTGTAAAGTGTTGGGGAAAGAATGTTAATATCAAGGAAAGCAAGTAAAAATTGTGTATTTCCATTCATCAGTCAGTTTTCCTCGTATTTACGTTATTCTTGTGTAAAATGTGAGAATGAATGTAAATATCCCGGAAAACAGGTAAAAAAAATGTGTATTTCAATTAGTCAGTTTTACCTTAATAGTCAATTCATGTGTAAATTGTGGGAAGAATGTTAATATCACGAACAAAAGTAAAAAGTGTAATTCAATCAGTCAGGACTAGCTGCATTAACGTGGATTCATGTGTAATTTTGGGAATGAATGTATTATAACGGAAGAGAAGGAAAAAGGGTTATTTCAATCAGTCAATTTTGCTGTATTAACGTGATTTAAGTCTAATTGTTGGAATGAACGTCAATATCACGGAAAAAAGTAAAAAAGGTGTATTTCAATTAGTCAGTTTTAAATGTTATAAAGTCAATTTATGTGCCAATTTGTGGGAATTAATTTTAATATCACGGAAAACAAGTAAAAATGGTGTTATTCAATCCGTCAGTTTGCCCAGTATTTTCGTCAATTCATGTGTAAATTGTGGGAATGAATGTTAATAACACGGAAAAAAGTGAAAAGGGTGAATTTCAATCAGTCAATTTTACCTGTATTAACGTAGATTCATGCGTAAATTGTGGGAATGAATGTTAATATCACGGAACAAAAGTAAAAAGGGTGAATTTCAATCAATCAGTTTTAGCTGCATTAACGTGGATTCATGTGTAAAATGTGGAATGAATTTAAATATCCCGGAAGACAAGTAAAAAGGTGTATTGCAAACAGTCAGTTTTACCTTTTTATGAAGTCAATTCATGTGTAAATTGTGGGAATTAATGTTAAAATCACGGAAAACAAGTAAAAAAGTGTAATTCAATCAGTCAGGACTAGCTGTATTAAGGCGGATTCATGCGTACATTGTGGGAATGAATGTTAATATCACTGGAAAAAGTAAAAAGGGTGAATTTCAATCAGTCAATTTTAGCTGTATTAACGGGGATTCCTGCGTAAATTGTGGGAATGAATGCTAATATCACTGGAAAAAGTAAAAAGGGTGTATTTCAATCAGTCAGTTTCCCCTGTATTTACGTTAATTCATGTGTAAATTGTGGAAATGAATGTTAATATCACTGGAAAAGTAAAAGGGTGAATTTCAATCAGTCAGTTTTACCTGTACATAAAGTCAGTTCACGTGTAAATTGTTGGAATGAATGCTAATATCACGGAAAAAAGTAAAAAGGTGTATTTCAATTAGTCAGTTTTAAATGTTTATAAAGTCAATTTATGTGTCAATTGTGGGAATTAATTTTAATATCACGGAAAACAAGTAAAAATGGTGTTATTCAATCAGTCAGTTTGCCCAGTACTCTCGTCAATTCATGTGTAAATTGTGGGAATGAATGTTAATATCACCGGAAAAAAGTGAAAAGGGTGAATTTCAATCAGTCAATTTTACTGTATTAACGTAGATTCATGCGTAAATTGTGGGAATGAATGTTAATATCACGGAACAAAAGTAAAAAGGGTGTATTTTCAATAAGTCAATTTAGCTGTATTAACGGGGATTTCTGCGTAAATTGTGGGAATGAATGCTAATATCACTGGAAAAAGTAAAAAGGGTGTATTTCAATCAGTCAGTTTCCCCTGTATTTACGTTAATTCATGTGTAAATTGTGGGAATGAATGTTAATATCACTGGAAAAAGTAAAAATGGTGAATTTCAATCAGTCAGTTTTACTGTACATAAAGTCAATTAATGTGTAAATTGTGGGAATGAATGCTAATATCACGGAAAAAAGTAACAAAGGTGTATTTCAATTAGTCCAGTTTTAAATGTTTATAAAGTCAATTTATGTTTCAATTGTGGGAATTAATTTTATATCACGGAAAACAAGTAAAAATGGTGTTATTCATCAGTCAGTTGCCAAGTATTTCGTCAATTCATGTGTAAATTGTGGGAATGAATGTTAATATCACGGAAAAAAGTGAAAAGGGTGAATTTCAATCAGAAAAGTTTACCTGTATTAACGTAATTCATGCGTAAATTGTGGAAGGAATGTTAATATCAGGAACAAAAGTAAAAAGGGTGTATTTCAATCAGTCAATTTTAGCTGTATTAACGTGGATTTATGTCTAAATTGTGGAATGAACGTCAATATCACGGAAAACAAGTGAAAAATGTGTATTTCAATCAGTCAGTTTTACATGTATTAAGTCAATTAATGTGTAAATTTTGGGCTTGAATGTTAATATCACAGAAAACAAGTAAAAATGGTGCATTTCAATCAGTCCAGTGTCACCTGTTTTACAGTAATTCGTGTGTAAATTGTGGGAAAGATTTTAAAATCACGGAAAAGTTGTAAAAAAAGGTTATAATTCAATCAATCAGGATTCGCTGTATTAACTTGGATTTATGTGTAAATTGTGGGAATGAATGTTAATATCACTGAAAAAATGAAAAGGGTGAATTTCAATAAGTCCATTTTACCTGTATTAACTTGGATTTATGTGTAAATTGTGGGAATGAATGTAATATCACGGAAACAATTGAAAAAGGTGTATTTCAATTAGTCAGGTTTAGCTCTATTAACGTTGATTCATGTGTATTCTGTGGGATTTAATGTTAATATCACGGAAAACAAGTAAAAATGGTGTATTTCAATCAGTCAGTTTTACCTGTATATAAGTTAATTCATGTTTAAATTGTGGGAATTAATGTTAAAATCACGGAAAACAAGTAAAACAAGGGTAATTGAATCAGTCCAGGACTAGTGTATTAAGGCGGATTCATGGCGTTACATTGTGGATTGAATGTTAATATATCACGGAAAAAATAATAAAAGGTGTGTATTTACAAGTAAGTCAGTATTTAGCTGTAATTAACGGGGATTCCATGCTGCATACATATTGTGGGAATGAATGCTAATATCACTGGAAAAAAGTAAAAGGGTGTATTCAATCAGTCAGTTTCCCCTGTATTTACGTTAATTCATGTGTAAATTGAGGGAATGAATGTTAATATCACTGGAAAAAGTAAAAAGGGTGAATTTCAATCAGTCAGTTTTACCTGTATTAACTTGGATTTATGTGTAAAATGTGGGAATGAATTTAAATATCCCGGAAGACAAGTAAAAAGGTGTATTGCAAACAGTCAGTTTACCTTTTTATGAAGTCAATTCATGTGTAAATTGTGGGAATTAATGTTAAAATCACGGAAAACAAGTAAAAAAAGTGTAATTCAATCAGTCAGGACTAGCTGTATTAAGGCGGATTCATGCGTACATTCTGGGAATGAATGTTAATATCACGGGAAAAAAGTAATAAGGGTGTATTTCAATAAGTCAATTTTAGCTGTATTAACGGGGATTCCTGCGTAAATTGTGGGAATGAATGCTAATATCACTGGAAAAAGTAAAAAGGGTGTATTTCAATCAGTCAGTTTCCCCTGTATTTACGTTAATTCATGTGTAAATTGTGGAAATGAATGTTAATATCACTGGAAAAAGTAAAAAGGGTGAATTTCAATCAGTCAGTTTTACCTGTACATAAAGTCAGTTCACGTGTAAATTGTTGGAATGAATGCTAATATCACGGAAAAAAGTAAAAAAGGTGTATTTCAATTAGTCAGTTTTAAATGTTTATAAAGTCAATTTATGTGTCAATTGTGGGAATTAATTTTAATATCACGGAAAACAAGTAAAAATGGTGTTATTCAATCAGTCAGTTTGCCCAGTACTCTCGTCAATTCATGTGTAAATTGTGGGAATGAATGTTAATATCACGGAAAAAAGTGAAAAGGGTGAATTTCAATCAGTCAATTTTACCTGTATTAACGTAGATTCATGCGTAAATTGTGGGAATGAATGTTAATATCACGGAACAAAAGTAAAAAGGGTGTATTTCAATAAGTCAATTTTAGCTGTATTAACGGGGATTTCTGCGTAAATTGTGGGAATGAATGCTAATATCACTGGAAAAAGTAAAAAGGGTGTATTTCAATCAGTCAGTTTCCCCTGTATTTACGTTAATTCATGTGTAAAATTGTGGGAATGAATGTTAATATCAGTGGAAAAAGTAAAAATGGTGAATTTCAATCAGTCAGTTTTACCTGTACATAAAGTCAATTAATGTGTAAATTGTGGGAATGAATGCTAATATCACGGAAAAAGTAACAAAGGTGTATTTCAATTAGTCAGTTTTAAATGTTTATAAAGTCAATTTATGTTTCAATTGTGGGAATTAATTTTAATATCACGGAAAACAAGTAAAAATGGTGTTATTCAATCAGTCAGTTTGCCCAGTATTTTCGTCAATTCATGTGTAAATTGTGGGAATGAATGTTAATATCACGGAAAAAGTGAAAAGGGTGAATTTCAATCAGAAAAGTTTACCTGTATTAACGTAGATTCATGCGTAAATTGTGGGAAGGAATGTTAATATCACGGAACAAAAGTAAAAAGGGGTGTATTTCAATCAGTCAATTTTAGCTGTATTAACGTGGATTTATGTCTAAATTGTGGGAATGAACGTCAATATCACGGAAAACAAGTGAAAAATGTGTATTTCAATCAGTCAGTTTTACATGTATCTAAGTCAATTAATGTGTAAATTTTGGGCTTGAATGTTAATATCACAGAAAACAAGTAAAAATGGTGCATTTCAATCAGCCAGTGTCACCTGTTTTTACAGTAATTCGTGTGTAAATTGTGGGAAAGAATTTTCAAATCACGGAAAAGTTGTAAAAAAGGTATAATTCAATCAATCAGGATTCGCTGTATTAACTTGGATTTATGTGTAAATTGTGGGAATGAATGTTAATATCACTGAAAAAAGTGAAAGGGTGAATTTCAATAAGTCCATTTTACCTGTATTAACTTGGATTTATGTGTAAATTGTGGAATGAATGTTAATATCACGGAAAACAATTGAAAAAAGGTGTATTTCAATAATTAGTCAGTTTTGCTCTATTAACGTTGATTCATGTGTATTCTGTGGGATTTAATGTTAATATCACGGAAAACAAGTAAAAATGGTGTATTTCAATCAGTCAGTTTTACCTGTATATAAAGTTAATTCATGTTTAAATTGTGGGAATTAATGTTAAATCACGGAAAACAAGTAAAACAAGGGTAATTGAATCAGTCAGGACTAGCTGTATTAAGGCGGATTCATGCGTACATTGTGGGAATGAATGTTAATATCACGGAAAAAAAGTAATAAAGGGTGTATTTTCAATAAGTCAGTTTAGCTGTATTAACGGGATTCCTGCGTAAATTGTGGGAATGAATGAATATCACTGGAAAAGTAAAAAGGGTTGTATTTCAATCAGTCAGTTTCCCCTGTATTTACGTTAATTCATGTGTAAATTGAGGGAATGAATGTTAATATCACTGGAAAAAGTAAAAGGGTGAATTTCAATCAGTCAGTTTTACCTTATTACTTGGAATTTATGTGTAAATTTGGGAATGAATTTAAAATATCCCGGAAAACAAGTAAAAAAGGTGTATTGCAAACAGCAGTTTTACTTTTTATGAAAGTCAATTCATGTGTAAATTGTGGGAATTAATGTTAAAATCACGGAAAACAAGTAAAAAAAGTGTAATTCAATCATTCAGGACTAGCTGTATTAAGGCGGATTCATGCGTACATTGTGGGAATGAATGTTAATATCACGGAAAAAAAGTAATAAGGGTGTATTTCAATAAGTCAATTTTAGCTGTATTAACGGGGATTTCTGCGTAAATTGTGGGAATGAATGCTAATATCACTGGAAAAAGTAAAAAGGGTGTATTTCAATCAGTCAGTTTCCCTGTATTTACGTTAATTCATGTGTAAATTGTGGGAATGAATGCTAATATCACTGGAAAAAGTAAAAAGGGTGAATTTCAATTAGTCAGTTTTAAATTTTTATAAAGTCAATTTATGTTTCAATTGTGGGAATTAATTTTAATATCACGGAAAACAAGTAAAAATGGTGTTATTCAATCAGTCAGTTTGCCCAGTATTTTCGTCAATTCATGTGTAAATTGTGGGAATGAATGTTAATATCACGGAAAAAAGTGAAAAGGGTGAATTTCAATCAGAAAAGTTTACCTGTATTAACGTAGATTCATGCGTAAATTGTGGGAATGAATGTCAATATCACGGAAAACAAGTGAAAAAAGTGTATTTCAATCAGTCAGTTTTACATGTATTAAGTCAATTAATGTGTAAATTTTGGGCTTGGATGTTATACGCAGAAAACAAGTAAAAATGGTGCATTTCAATCAGCCAGTGTCACCTGTTTTACGGTAATTCGTGTGTAAATTGTGGAAGAATTTAAAATCACGGAAAAGATGTAAAAAAGGTGTAATTCAATCATCATTCGCTGTATTAACTTGGATTTATGTGTAAATTGTGGGAATGAATGTTAATATCACGGAAAACAAGAAAAAAAGGTGTTTCAATCAGTCAGTTTTACATGTTTATAAAGTCAATTCATGTGTAAATTGTGGAAATGAAAGTTAATATCACGGAAAACAATTGAAAAAGGTGTATTTCAATTAGTCAGGTTTAGCTCTATTAACGTAGATTCATGTGTATCTGTGGGATTTAACGTTAAAATCACGGAAAACAAGTAAAACAAGGGTAATTCAATCAGTCAGGACTAGCTGTGTAAGGTGGTTTCATGTGTAAATTGTGGGAATGAATGTTAATAACACGGAAAAAAGTAAAAAGGGAATATTTCAATCAGTCAGTTTTACATGTATATAAAGTCAATTCATCTGTAAATTGTGGATTGAATGTTAACATCACGGAAGAAAAGGAAAAAGGGTATTTCAATCAGTCAATTTTTGTTGTATTAACGTGGATTTAAGTCTAAATTGTGGGAATGAACGAAAAATATCACGGAAAAAAGTAAAAAAGGTGCATTTCAATAGTCAGTTTTAAATGTTTATAAAGTCAATTATGTGTAAATTGTGGGAAGTATTGTTAATATCAAGGAAAACAAGTAAACATGGTGTATTCAATCAGTCAGTTTGCCCAGTATTTCGTAATTCATGTGTAAATTGTGGGAATGAATGTTAGTATCACGGAAAAAGTAAAAAGGGTGAATTTCAATGAGTCATTTTAGCTGCATTAACGTGGATTCATGTGTAAATGTGGGAATGAATGTAAATATCCTGGAAAACAAGTAAAAAGGTGTATTTCAATCAGTCAGTTTTACCTGTATATAAAGTCAATTTATGTGTAAATTGTGGGAATTACTGTTAATATCACGGAAAACAAGTAAACTTTGTGTTATTCAATCAGTCAGTTTGCCCAGTATTTTTGTCAAATCATGTGTAATTGTGGGAATGAATGTTATATCACGGAAAAAAGTGAAAAAGGTGAATTTCAATCAGTCAATTTAACCTGTATTACCGTAGATTCATGTGTAAATTGGGAATGAATGTTAAATCACGGAAAAAAGTAAAAAGTGTGTATTTCAATCAGTCAATTTTAGCTGTATTAACGTGGATTTATGTCTAAATTGTGGGAATGAACGTCAATATCACGGAAAACAAGTAAAAAAAGTGTATTTCAATTAGTCAGTTTTAAATGTTTATAAAGTCAATTTATGTGTCAATTTGGGAATGAATTTTAATATCACGGAAAACAAGTAAAAATGGTGTTATTCAATCAGTCAGTTTGCCCAGTATTTTGTCAATTCATGTGTAAATTGTGGGAATGAATGTTAATATCACGGAAAAAAGTGAAAAGGGTGAATTTCAATCAGTCAATTTTACCTGTATTAACGTAGATTCATGTGTAAATTGTGGAATGAATCAATATCACGGAAAACAAGTGAAAAAAAGGTGTATTTCAATCAGTCAGTTTTATGTATCTAAGTCAATTCATGTGTAAATTTGGGATGAATGTTAATATCACGGAAAACAAGTAAAAATGGTGCATTTCAATCAGCCAGTGTCACCTGTTTTTACGTTAATTCATGTGTAAAATGTGGGAATGAATGTAAATATCCTGGAAAACAAGTAAAAAAAGGTGTATTTCAATCAGTCAGTTTACCTGTATATAAAGTCAATTTATGTGTAAATTGTGGGAATTAACTGTTAATATCACGGAAAACAAGTAAATGTGTTATTCAATCAGTCAGTTTGCCCAGTATTTTGTCAAATCATGTGTAATTGTGGGAATGAATGTTTATATCACGGAAAAAAGTGAAAAGGGTGAATTTTAATCAGTCAATTTTACCTGTATTAACGTAGATTCATGCGTAAATTGTGCGAATGAATGTTAATATCACGGAACAAAAGTAAAAAGGGTGAATTTCAATCAGTCAGTTTTACCTGTAAATAAAGTCAATTCATGTGTAAATTGTGGGAATGAATGCTAATATCACGGAAAAAAGTAAAAAGGTGTATTTCAATTAGTCAGTTTTAAATGTTTATAAAGTCAATTTATGTGTCAATTCTGGGAATTAATTTAATATCACGGAAAACAAGTAAAAATGGTGTTATTCAATCAGTCAGTTTGCCCAGTATTTTCGTCAATTCATGTGTAAATTGTGGGAATGAATGTTAATATCACGGAAAAAAGTGAAAAGGGTGAATTTCAATCAGTCAATTTTACCTGTATTAACGTAGATTCATGTGTAAATGTTTGGAATGAACGTCAATATCACGGAAAACAAGTGAAAAAAGTGTATTTCAATCAGTCAGTTTACATGTATCTAAGTCAATTAATGTGTAAATTTTGGGCTTGAATGTTAATATCACAGAAAACAAGTAAAAATGGTGCATTTCAATCAGCCAGTGTCACCTGTTTTTACGTTAATTCGTGTGTAAATTGTGGGAAAGAATTTTAAATCACGGAAAAGATGTAAAAAGGTGTAATTCAATCAATCAGGATTCGCTGTATTAAGGTGGATTCATGTGTAAATTGTGGGAATGAATGTTAATATCACGGAAAAAAGTGAAAAGGATGAATTTCAATCAGTCAATTTTACCTGTATTAACGTAGATTCATGTGTAAATTGTGGGAATGAACGTCAATATCACGGAAAACAAGTGAAAAAAGTGTATTTCAATCAGTCAGTTTTACATGTATCTAAGTCAATTAATGTGTAAATTTTGGGCTGGAATGTTAATATCACAGAAAACAAGTAAAAATGGTGCATTTCATCAGCCAGTGTCACCTGTTTTTACGTTAATTCGTGTGTAAATTGTGGGAGAGAATTTTAAAATCACGGAAAAGATGTAAAAAAGGTGTAATTCAATCAATCAGGATTCGCTGTATTAAGGTGGATTCATGTGTAAATTGTGGGAATGAATGTTAATATCACGCAACAAAAGTAAAAAGGATGAATTTCAATCAGTCCATTTTACCTGTATTAACGTGGATTTATGTGTAAATTGTGGGAATGAATGTTAATATCACGGAAAACAAGAAAAAAGGTGTATTTCAATCAGTCAGTTTTACATGTTATTAAAGTCAATTTATGTGTAAATTGCGGGAATTAATGTTAATATCACGGAAAACAAATAAAAATGGTGTTATTCAATCAGTCAGTTTGTCCAGTGTTTTTGTCAAATCATGTGTAAATTGTGGGAATGAATGTTAATATCACGGAAAAAATTGAAAAAGGTGAATTTCAATCAGTCAATTTTACCTGTATTACCGTAGATTCATGTGTAAATTGTGGGAATGAAGTTAATATCACGGAACAAAAGTAAAAAGGGTGTATTTCAATCGTCAACTTTAGCTGTATTACTCGGATTTCTGCAATTGTGGGAATGAATGTTAATATCACGGAAAACAAGTAAAAATGGTGTATTTCAATCAGTCGTTTTCTCTGTATTAACCTGGATTCATGTGTAAATTGTAGGAATGAATGTTAATATAACGGAAAACAAGTGAAAAAAGTGTATTTCAATCAGTCAGTTTTACATGTATCTAAGTCAATTAATGTGTAAATATTGGGCTTGAATGTTAATATCACAGAAAACAAGTAAAAATGGGCATTTCAATCAGCCAGTGTCACCTGTTTTTACGTTAATTCGTGTGTAAATTGTGGGAAAGAATTTTAAATCAAGGAAAAGATGTAAAAAGGTGTAATTTCAATCAATCAGGATTCGCTGTATTAAGGTGGATTCATGTGTAAATTGTCGGAATGAAATGTTAATATCACGGAAAAAATGAAAAGGTGAATTTCAGTAAGTCCATTTTACCTGTATTAACTTGGATTCATGTGTAAAATGTGGGAATGAATTTAAATATCCCGGAAAACAAGTAAAAAAGGTGTATTGCAAACAGTCAGTTTTACCTTTTTATGAAGTCAATTCAGGTGTAAATTGTGGGAATTAATTTTAATATCACGGAAAACAAGTAAAATGGTGTTATTCAATCAGTCAGTTTGCCCAGTATTTTCGTCAATTCATGTGTAAATTGTGGGAATGAATGTTATTATCACGGAAAAAAGTGAAAAGGGTGAATTTCAATCAGTCAATTTTACCTGTATTAACGTAGATTCATGCGTAAATTGTGGGAATGAATGTTAATATCACGGAACAAAAGTAAAAAGGGTGTATTTCAATCAGTCAATTTTAGCTGTATTAACGTGGATTGATGTCTAAATTGTGGGAATGAACGTCAATATCGCGGAAAACAAGAAAAAAAGGTGTATTTTAATCAGTCAGTTTTACATGTTTATAAAGTCAATTCATGTGTAAATTGTGGGAATGAAAGTTAATATCACGGAAAACAATTGAAAAAGGTGTATTTCAATTAGTCAGGTTTAGCTCTATTAACGTAGATTCATGTGTATTCTGTGGGATTTAATGTAAATATCACGGAAAAAAAATAAAAATGGTGTATTTCAATCCGTCAGTTTTACCTGTATATAAAGTTAATTCATGTTTAAATTGTGGGAATTAATGTTAAAATCACGGAAAACAAGTAAAACAAGGGTAATTGAATCAGTCAGGACTAGCTGTGTTAAGGTGGTTTCATGTGTAAATTGTGGGAATGAATGTAAATATCACGGAAAAAAGTAAAAAGGGTGTATTTCAATCAGTCAATTGTAGCTGTATTAACGGGGATTTCTGCGTAAATTGTGGGAATGAATGCTAATATCACGGAAAACAAGTAAAAAGGGTGTATTTCAATCAGTTAATTTTAGCTGTATTAACGTTAATTCATGTGTAAATTGTGGGAATGAATGTTAATATCACGGGAAACAAGTAAAATGGTGTATTTCAATCAGTCAGTTTTACATGTATATAAAGTCAATTCATGTGTAAATTGTGTGAATGAAAGTTAAAATCACGGAAAACAAGTAAAAATGGTGTATTTCAATCAGTCAGTTTTTCCTGTATTTACCTTAATTCATGTGTAAATTGTGGGAATGAATGTTAATATCACTGGAAAAAGTAAAAGGGGTGAATTTCAATCAGTCAGTTTTACCTGTACATAAAGACAATTCATGTGTAAATTGTGGGAATGAATGTTAATATCACGGAAAAAAGTGAAAAGGGTGAATTTCAATCAGAAAAGTTTACCTGTATTAACGTAGATTCATGCGTAAATTGTGGGAAGGAATGTTAATATCACGGAACAAAAGTAAAAAGGGTGTATTTCAATCAGTCAATTTTAGCTGTATTAACGTGGATTTATGTCTAAATTGTGGGAATGAACGTCAATATCACGGAAAACAAGTGAAAAATGTGTATTTCAATCAGTCAGTTTTACATGTATCTAAGTCAATTAATGTGTAAATTTTGGGCTTGAATGTTAATATCACAGAAAACAAGTAAAAATGGTGCATTTCAATCAGCCAGTGTCACCTGTTTTTACAGTAATTCGTGTGTAAATTGTGGGAAAGAATTTTCAATCACGGAAAAGTTGTAAAAAAGGTATAATTCAATCAATCAGGATTCGCTGTATTAACTTGGATTTATGTGTAAATTGTGGGAATGAATGTTAATATCACTGAAAAAAGTGAAAAGGGTGAATTTCAATAAGTCCATTTTACCTGTATTAACTTGGATTTATGTGTAAATTGTGGGAATGAATGTTAATATCACGGAAAACAATTGAAAAAGGTGTATTTCAATTAGTCAGGTTTAGCTCTATTAACGTTGATTCATGTGTATTCTGTGGGATTTAATGTTAATATCACGGAAAACAAGTAAAAATGGTGTATTTCAATCAGTCAGTTTTACCTGTATATAAAGTTAATTCATGTTTAAATTGTGGGAATTAATGTTAAAATCACGGAAAACAAGTAAAACAAGGGTAATTGAATCAGTCAGGACTAGCTGTATTAAGGCGGATTCATGCGTACATTGGGGAATGAATGTTAATATCACGGAAAAAAAGTAATAAGGGTGTATTTCAATAAGTCAGTTTTAGCTGTATTAACGGGGATTCCTGCGTAAATTGTGGGAATGAATGCTAATATCACTGGAAAAAGTAAAAAGGGTGTATTTCAATCAGTCAGTTTCCCCTGTATTTACGTTAATTCATGTGTAAATTGAGAGAATGAATGTTAATATCACTGGAAAAAGTAAAAAGGGTGAATTTCAATCAGTCAGTTTTACCTGTATTAACTTGGATTTATGTGTAAATTGTGGGAATGAATTTAAATATCCCGGAAAACAAGTAAAAAAGGTGTATTGCAAACAGTCAGTTTTACCTTTTTATGAAGTCAATTCATGTGTAAATTGTGGGAATGAATGTTAATATCACGGAACAAAAGTAAAAAGTGTGTATTTCAATCAGTCAATTTTAGCTGTATTAACGTGGATTTATGTCTAAATTGTGGGAATGAACGTCAATATCACGGAAAACAAGTAAAAAAAGTGTATTTCAATTAGTCAGTTTTAAATGTTTATAAAGTCAATTTATGTGTCAATTGTGGGAATTAATTTTAATATCACGGAAAACAAGTAAAAATGGTGTTATTCAATCAGTCAGTTTGCCCAGTATTTGTCACTTGTCAATTCATGTGTAAATTGTGGGAATGAATGTTAATATCACGGAAAAAAGTGAAAAGGGTGAATTTTAATCAGTCAATTTTACCTGTATTAACGTAGATTCATGCGTAAATTGTGCGAATGAATGTTAATATCACGGAACAAAAGTAAAAAGGGTGAATTTCAATCAGTCAGTTTTACCTGTAAATAAAGTCAATTCATGTGTAAATTGTGGGAATGAATGCTAATATCACGGAAAAAAAGTAAAAAGGTGTATTTCAATTAGTCAGTTTTAAATGTTTATAAAGTCAATTTATGTGTCAATTCTGGGAATTAATTTTAATATCACGGAAAACAAGTAAAAATGGTGTTATTCAATCAGTCAGTTTGCCCAGTATTTTCGTCAATTCATGTGTAAATTGTGGGAATGAATGTTAATATCACGGAAAAAAGTGAAAAGGGTGAATTTCAATCAGTCAATTTTACCTGTATTAACGTAGATTCATGTGTAAATTGTGGGAATGAACGTCAATATCACGGAAACAAGTGAAAAAAGTGTATTTCAATCAGTCAGTTTTCATGTATCTAAGTCAATTAATGTGTAAATTTTGGGCTTGAATGTTAATATCACAGAAAACAAGTAAAAATGGTGCATTTCAATCAGCCAGTGTCACCTGTTTTTACGTTAATTCGTGTGTAAATTGTGGGAAAGAATTTTAAAATCACGGAAAAGATGTAAAAAGGTGTAAAGCTAAGGCGCCACGAGGAACATTTTTCATGCGCATGCAATGCAACATGTCCCATAGCTGCGCCTGAAAATGTTCCCCGTGGAGCCAGGTAAAAATTGTTGCAGAGACTGTTTAAATTTTGTTGCCTGTTGCTCCACAGCAAAAAATTTGTTGCGGGAGCACGGGGACAAAATAGATCTGAATCTATTTTGTCCCCGTGCTCCCGCAACAAATTTTTTGCTCCACGCAGTGTTATTTGTTGCATTGCAGAAGATAAATTACCATGGGCCACGAGCGAGTTTTTTCATGCGCTTGCAATGGAGCAATGTTGCATTGCATGCGCATGAAAAATGTTCCTCGTGGCGCCTTAGCTTAATTCAATCAATCAGGATTCGCTGTATTAAGGTGGATTCATGTGTAAATTGTGGGAATGAATGTTAATATCACGGAAAAAAGTGAAAAGGATGAATTTCAATCAGTCAATTTTACCTGTATTAACGTAGATTCATGTGTAAATTGTGGGAATGAACGTCAATATCACGGAAAACAAGTGAAAAAAGTGTATTTCAATCAGTCAGTTTTACATGTATCTAAGTCAATTAATGTGTAAATTTTGGGCTGGAATGTTAATATCACAGAAAACAAGTAAAAATGGTGCATTTCACTCAGCCAGTGTCACCTGTTTTTACGTTAATTCGTGTGTAAATTGTGGGAAAGAATTTTAAAATCACGGAAAAGATGTAAAAAAGGTGTAATTCAATCAATCAGGATTCGCTGTATTAAGGTGGATTCATGTGTAAATTGTGGGAATGAATGTTAATATCACGGAAAAAGTGAAAAGGATGAATTTCAATCAGTCCATTTTACCTGTATTAACGTGGATTTATGTGTAAATTGTGGGAATGAATGTTAATATCACGGAAAACAAGAAATAAAGGTGTATTTCAATCAGTCAGTTTTACATGTTTATAAAGTCAATTTATGTGTAAATTGCGGGAATTAATGTTAATATCACGGAAAACAAGTAAAATGGTGTTATTCAATCAGTCAGTTTGCCCAGTATTTTTGTCAATCATGTGTAAATTGTGGGAATGAATGTTAATATCACGGAAAAAATTGAAAAAGGTGAATTTCAATCAGTCAATTTTTACCTGTATTACCGTAGATTCATGTGTAAATTGTGGGAATGAAAGTTAATATCACGGAACAAAAGTAAAAAGGGTGTATTTCAATCGTCAACTTTAGCTGTATTACTCGGGATTTCTGCGTAAATTGTGGGAATGAATGTTAATATCACGGAAAACAAGTAAAAATGGTGTATTTCAATCAGTCGGTTTTCTCTGTATTAACCTGGATTCATGTGTAAATTGTAGGAATGAATGTTAATATAACGGAAAACAAGTGAAAAAAGTGTATTTCAATCAGTCAGTTTTACATGTATCTAAGTCAATTAATGTGTAAATATTGGGCTTGAATGTTAATATCACAGAAAACAAGTAAAAATGGGGCATTTCAATCAGCCAGTGTCACCTGTTTTTACGTTAATTCGTGTGTAAATTGTGGGAAAGAATTTTAAAATCAAGGAAAAGATGTAAAAAAGGTGTAATTCAATCAATCAGGATTCGCTGTATTAAGGTGGATTCATGTGTAAATTGTGGGAATGAATGTTAATATCACGGAAAAAAATGAAAGGGTGAATTTCAGTAAGTCCATTTTACCTGTATTAACTTGGATTCATGTGTAAAATGTGGGAATGAATTTAAATATCCCGGAAAACAAGTAAAAAGGTGTATTGCAAACAGTCAGTTTACCTTTTTATGAAGTCAATTCAGGTGTAAATTGTGGGAATTAATTTTAATATCACGGAAAACAAGTAAAAATGGTGTTATTCAATCAGTCAGTTTGCCCAGTATTTTCGTCAATTCATGTGTAAATTGTGGGAATGAATGTTATTATCACGGAAAAAGTGAAAAGGGTGAATTTCAATCAGTCAATTTTACCTGTATTAACGTAGATTCATGCGTAAATTGTGGGAATGAATGTTAATATCACGGAACAAAAGTAAAAAGGGTGTATTTCAATCAGTCAATTTTAGCTGTATTAACGTGGATTGATGTCTAAATTGTGGGAATGAACGTCAATATCGCGGAAACAAGAAAAAAAGGTGTATTTTAATCAGTCAGTTTTACATGTTTATAAAGTCAATTCATGTGTAAATTGTGGGAATGAAAGTTAATATCACGGAAAACAATTGAAAAAGGTGTATTTCAATTAGTCAGGTTTAGCTCTATTAACGTAGATTCATGTGTATTCTGTGGGATTTAATGTAAATATCACGGAAAAAAATAAAATGGTGTATTTCAATCCGTCAGTTTTACCTGTATATAAAGTTAATTCATGTTTAAATTGTGGGAATTAATGTTAAAATCACGGAAAACAAGTAAAACAAGGGTAATTGAATCAGTCAGGACTAGCTGTGTAAGGTGGTTTCATGTGTAAATTGTGGGAATGAATGTAAATATCACGGAAAAAGTAAAAAGGGTGTATTTCAATCAGTCAATTGTAGCTGTATTAACGGGGATTTCTGCGTAAATTGTGGGAATGAATGCTAATATCACGGAAAACAAGTAAAAAGGGTGTATTTCAATCAGTTAATTTTAGCTGTATTAACGTTAATTCATGTGTAAATTGTGGGAATGAATGTTAATATCACGGAAACAAGTAAAATGGTGTATTTCAATCAGTCAGTTTTACATGTATATAAAGTCAATTCATGTGTAAATTGTGTGAATGAAAGTTAAAATCACGGAAAACAAGTAAAAATGGTGTATTTCAATCAGTCAGTTTTTCCTGTATTTACCTTAATTCATGTGTAAATTGTGGAATGAATGTTAATATCACTGGAAAAAGTAAAAGGGGTGAATTTCAATCAGTCAGTTTTACCTGTACATAAAGACAATTCATGTGTAAATTGTGGGAATGAATGTTAATATCACGGAAAAAAGTGAAAAGGGTGAATTTCAATCAGAAAAGTTTACCTGTATTAACGTAGATTCATGCGTAAATTGTGGGAAGGAATGTTAATATCACGGAACAAAAGTAAAAAGGGTGTATTTCAATCAGTTAATTTTAGCTGTATTAACGTTAATTCATGTGTAAATTGTGGGAATGAATGTTAATATCACGGAAACAAGTAAAATGGTGTATTTTCAATCAGTCAGTTTTACATGTATATAAAGTCAATTCATGTGTAAATTGTGTGAATGAAAGTTAAAATCACGGAAAACAAGTAAAAATGGTGTATTTCAATCAGTCAGTTTTTCCTGTATTTACCTTAATTCATGTGTAAATTGTGGGAATGAATGTTAATATCACTGGAAAAAGTAAAAGGGGTGAATTTCAATCAGTCAGCTTTACCTGTAGATAAAGACAATTCATGTGTAAATTGTGGGAATGAATGCTAATATCACTGGAAAAAGTAAAAAGGGTGAATTTCAATCAGTCAGTTTCCCCTGTATTTACGTTAATTCATGTGTAAATTGTGGGAATGAATGTTAATATCACTGGAAAAAGTAAAAAGGGTGAATTTCAATCAGTCAGTTTTAGCTGTACATAAAGTCAATTCATGTGTACATTGTGGGAATGAATGCTAATATCACGGAAAACAAGTAAAAATGGTGTATTTCAATCAGTCAGTTTTCCCTGTATTAACATGAATTCATGTGTAAACTATGGGAATGAATGTTAATATCACTGGAAAAAGTAAAAAGGGTGAATTTCAATCAGTCAGTTTTACCTGTACATAAAGTCAATTCATGTGTAAATTGTGGGAATGAATGCTAATATCACGGAAAACAAGTAAAAATGTTGAATTTCAATCAGTCAGTTTCCCCTGTATTTACGTTAATTCATGTGTAAATTGTGGGAATGAATGTTAATATCACGGAAAACAAGTAAAAATAGTGTATTTCAATCAGTCAGTTTTACATGTTTATAAAGTCATTTCACGTGTAATTTGTGGGAATGAATGTTATTATAACGGAAAACAAGGAAAACTCGTATATTTCACTCAGTCAGTGTTACATGAATTCAAAGTCAATTCAAGTGTAAATTGTGGGAATGAACGTCAATATCACGGAAAAAAAAGAAAAAAGGTGTATTTCAATTAGTGAGTTTTAAATATTTATAAAGTCAATTCACGTGTAAAGTGTGGGAAAGAATGTTAAAATTACGGGAAACAATTAAAAAAGGGGTAATTCAATCAGTCAGGATTAACTGTTTTAACGTGGATTCATGTGTAATATGTGAGAATGAATGTTAAAATCACGGAAGAAAGTAAAAAGGGTGAATTTCAATCAGTCAATTTTAGCTGTATTAAGTGGATTCATGTGGGAATGAATGTTAATATCACGGAAAACAAGTAAAAATAGTGTATTTCAATCAGTCAGTTTTACATGTTTATAAAGTCATTTCATGGGTAAATTGTGGGAATTAATGTTAATATCAAGGAAAGCAAGTAAAAATTGTGTATTTCCATCAGTCAGTTTTCCTCGTATTTACGTTATTTCTAGTGTAAAATGTGAGAATGAATGTAAATATCCCGGAAAACAGGTAAAAAATGTGTATTTCAATTAGTCAGTTTTACCTGTATATAGTCAATTCATGTGTAAATTGTGGGAAGAAATGTTAAAATCACTGAAAACAAGTAAAAAAAATGTAATTCAATCAGTCAGGACTAGCTGTATTTAGGTGGATTCATGTGTAAATTGTGGAAAGAAATGTTAAAATCACTGAAAACAAGTAAAAAAAATGTAGTTCAATCAGTCAGGACTAGCTGTATTTAGGTGGATTCATGTTTAAATTGTGGGAATGAATGTTAATATCACGGGAAACAAGTAAAAATGGTGTATTTCAATCAGTCAGTTTTACCTGTATATAAAGTTAATTCATGTTTAATTGTGGGAATTAATGTTAAAATCACGGAAAACAAGTAAAACAAGGGTAATTGAATCAGTCAGGACTAGCTGTATTAAGGCGGATTCATGCGTACATTGTGGGAATGAATGTTAATATCACGGAAAAAAAGTAATAAGGGTGTATTTCAATAAGTCAGTTTTAGCTGTATTAACGGGGATTCCTGCGTAAATTGTGGGAATGAATGCTAATATCACTGGAAAAAGTAAAAAGGGTGTATTTCAATCAGTCAGTTTCCCCTGTATTTACGTTAATTCATGTGTAAATTGAGGGAATGAATGTTAATATCACTGGAAAAAGTAAAAAGGGTGAACTTCAATCAGTCAGTTTTACCTGTATTAACTTGGATTTATGTGTAAATTGTGGGAATGAATTTAAATATCCCGGAAAACAAGTAAAAAAGGTGTATTGCAAACAGTCAGTTTTACCTTTTTATGAAGTCAATTCATGTGTAAATTGTGGGAATTAATGTTAAAATCACGGAAAACAAGTAAAAAAAGTGTAATTCAATCATTCAGGACTAGCTGTATTAACGGGGATTTCTGCGTAAATTGTGGGAATGAATGCTAATATCACTGGAAAAAGTAAAAAGGGTGTATTTCAATCAGTCAGTTTCCCCTGTATTTACGTTAATTCATGTGTAAATTGTGGGAATGAATGTTAATATCACTGGAAAAAGTAAAAAGGGTGAATTTCAATCAGTCAGTTTTACCTGTACATAAAGTCAATTCATGTGTAAATTGGTGGGAATGAATGCTAATATCACGGAAAAAAGTAAAAAAGGTGTATTTCAATTAGTCAGTTTTAAATGTTTATAAAGTCAATTTATGTGTCAATTGTGGGAATAAATTTTAATATCACGGAAAACAAGTAAAAATGGTGTTATTCAATCAGTCAGTTTGCCCAGTATTTTCGTCAATTCATGTGTAAATTGTGGGAATGAATGTTAATATCACGGAAAAAAGTGAAAAGGGTGAATTTCAATCAGTCAATTTTACCTGTATTAACGAAGATTCATGCGTAAATTGTGGGAATGAATGTTAATATCACGGAACAAAAGTAAAAAGGGTGTTTTCAATAAGTCATTTTAGCTGTATTACGGGAATTTCTGCGTAAATTGTGGGAATGAATGCTAATTCACTGGAAAAGTAAAAGGGTGTATTTCAATCAGTCAGTTTCCCCTGTATTTTACGTTAATTCATGTGTAAATTGTGGGAATGAATGTTAATATCACTGGAAAAAGTAAAAGGGTGAATTTCAATTAGTCAGTTTTAAATTTTTATAAAGTCATTTATGTTTCAATTGTGGGAATTAATTTTAATATCACGGAAAACAAGTAAAATGGTGTTATTCAATCAGTCAGTTTGCCCAGTATTTTTCGTCAATTCATGTGCAAATTGTGGGAATGAATGTTAATATCACGGAAAAAAGTGAAAAGGGTGATTCAATCAGAAAAGTTTACCTGTATTAACGTAGATTCATGCGTAAATTGTGGGAATGAATGTTAATATCACGGAACAAAAGTAAAAAGGGTGTATTTTCAATCAGTCAATTTTAGCTGTATTAACGTGGATTTATGTCTAAATTGTGGGAATGAACGTCAATATCACGGAAAACAAGTGAAAAAAGTGTATTTCAATCAGTCAGTTTACATGTATCTAAGTCAATTAATGTGTAAATTTTGGGCTTGGATGTTAATATCACAGAAAACAAGTAAAAATGGTGCATTTCAATCAGCCAGTGTCACCTGTTTTTACGGTAATTCGTGTGTAAATTGTGGGAAAGAATTTTAAAATCACGGAAAAGATGTAAAAAAGGTGTAATTCAATCAATCAGGATTCGCTGTTTAACTTGGATTTATGTGTAAATTGTGGGAATGAATGTTAATATCACGGAAAACAAAAAAAAGGTTTATTTCAATCAGTCAGTTTTACATGTTTATAAAGTCAATTCATGTGTAAATTGTGGAAATGAAAGTTAATATCACGGAAAACAATTGAAAAAGGTGTATTTCAATTAGTCAGGTTTAGCTCTATTAACGTAGATTCATGTGTGTTCTGTGGGATTTAATGTTAAAATCACGGAAAACAAGTAAAACAAGGGTAATTGAATCAGTCAGGACTAGCTGTGTTAAGGTGGTTTCATGTGTAAATTGTGGGAATGAATGTTAATAACACGGAAAAAAGTAAAAAGGGAATTTTCAATCAGTCAGTTTTACATGTATATAAGTCAATTCATTGTAAATTGTGGGATTGAATGTTAACTATCACGGAAGAAAGGAAAAAGGGGGTATTTCAATCAGTCAATTTTTGTTGTATTAACGTGGATTTAAGTCTAAATTGTGGGAATGAACGAAAATATCACGGAAAAAAGTAAAAAAGGTGCATTTCAATTAGTCAGTTTTAAAATGTTTATAAAGTCAATTTATGTGTAAATTGTGGGAAGTATTGTTAATATCAAGGAAAACAAGTAAACATGGTGTTTATTCAATCAGTCATTTGCCCAGTATTTTCGTCAATTCATGTGTAAATTGGTGGGAATGAATGTTAGTATCACGGGAAAAAGTAAAAAGGGTGAATTTCAATGAGTCAATTTTAGCTGCATTAACGTGGATTCATGTGTAAAATGTGGGAATGAATGTAAATATCCTGGAAAACAAGTAAAAAAAGGTGTATTTCATCAGTCAGTTTTTACCTGTATATAAAGTCAATTTATGTGTAAATTGTGGGAATTACTGTTAATATCACGGAAAACAAGTAAACTTTGTTTTATTCAATCAGTCAGTTTGCCAGTATTTTTTGTCAAATCTGTGTAATTTTGTGGGAATGAATGTTTTATCACGTGAAAAAAGTGAAAAAGGTGAATTTCAATCAGTAATTTAACCTGTATTACCGTAGATTCATGTGTAATTGTGGGAATGAATGTTAATATCACGGACAAAAGTAAAGTGTGTATTTCAATCAGTCAATTTTAGCTGTATTAACGTGGATTTATGTCTAAATTGTGGGAATGAACGTCAATATCACGGAAAACAAGTAAAAAAAGTGTATTTCAATTAGTCAGTTTTAAATGTTTATAAAGTCAATTTATGTGTCAATTGTGGGAATTAATTTTAATATCACGGAAAACAAGTAAAAACGGTGTTATTCAATCAGTCAGTTTGCCCAGTATTTGTCACTTGTCAATTCATGTGTAAATTGTGGGAATGAATGTTAATATCACGGAAAAAAGTGAAAAGGGTGAATTTTAATCAGTCAATTTTACCTGTATTAACGTAGATTCATGCGTAAATTGTGGGAATGAATGTTAATATCACGGAACAAAAGTAAAAAGGGTGAATTTCAATCAGTCAGTTTTACCTGTAAATAAAGTCAATTCATGTGTAAATTGTGGGAATGAATGCTAATATCACGGAAAAAAGTAAAAAAGGTGTATTTCAATTAGTCAGTTTTAAATGTTTATAAAGTCAATTTATGTGTCAATTCTGGGAATTAATTTTAATATCACGGAAAACAAGTAAAATGGTGTTATTCAATCAGTCAGTTTGCCAGTATTTTCGTCAATTCATGTGCAAATTGTGGGAATGAATGTTAATATCACGGAAAAAAGTGAAAAGGGTGAATTTTAATCAGTCAATTTTACCTGTATTAACGTAGATTCATGCGTAAATTGTGGGAATGAATGTTAATATCACGGAACAAAAGTAAAAAGGGTGAATTTCAATCAGTCAGTTTTACCTGTAAATAAAGTCATTCATGTGTAAATTGTGGGAATGAATGCAATATCACGGAAACAAGAAAAAAAGTGTATTTCAATCAGTCAGTTTACATGTTATAAAGTCAATTCATGGTGTAAATTGTGGGAATGAAAGTTAATATCACGGAAAACAATTGAAAAAGGTGTATTTCAATTAGTCAGGTTTAGCTCTATTAACGTAGATTCATGTGTATTCTGTGGGATTTAATGTAAATATCACGGAAAAAAATAAAAATGGTGATTTCAATCCGTCAGTTTACTGTATATAAAGTTAATTCATGTTTAAATTGTGGGAATTAATGTTAAAATCACGGAAAACAAGTAAAACAAGGGTAATTGAATCAGTCAGACTAGCTGTGTTAAGGTGGTTTTCATGTGTAAATTGGGAATGAATGTAAATATCACGGAAAAAGTAAAAAGGGTTATTTCAAAGTCAATTTTACTGTATTAACGGGATTTTCTGCATAAATTGGGGGAATGAATGCTAATATCACTGGAAAAAGTAAAAAGGGTGAATTTCAATCAGTCAGTTTCCCTGTATTTACGTTAATTCATGTGTAAATTGTGGGAATGAATTAATATCACTGGAAAAAGTAAAAAGGGTGAATTTCAATCAGTCAGTTTTACCTGTAATGAAGTCAATTCATGTGTAAAGTGTGGGAATGAATGCTATATCACGGAAAACAAGTAAAAATGGTGTATTTCAATCAGTCAGTTTCCCTGTATTAACATGAATTCATGTGTAAACTATGGAATGAATGTGTATCACGGAAAACAAGTAAACAAGGTGTAATTGAATCAGTCAGGACTAGCTGTGTTAAGGTGGTCATTGTGTAAATTGTGGGAATGAATGTAAATATCACGGAAAAAAGTAAAAAGGGTGTATTTCAATCAGTCAATTGTAGCTGTATTAACGGGATTTCTGCGTAAATTGTGGGAAATGCTTAATATCACGGAAAACAAGTAAAAAGGGTGTATTTCAATCAGTTAATTTTAGCTGTATAACGTTAATTCATGTGTAAATTGGGAATGAATGTTAATATCACGGGAAACAAGTAAAATGGTGTATTTCAATCCAGTTTTACATGTATATAAAGTCAATTCATGTGTAAATTGTGTGAATGAAAGTTAAAATCACGGAAAACAAGTAAAAATGGTGTATTTCAATCAGTCAGTTTCCTGTATTTACCTTAATTCATGTGTAAATTGTGGGAATGAATGTTAATATCACTGGAAAAAGTAAAAGGGGTGAATTTCAATCAGTCAGTTTCCCCTGTATTTACGTTAATTCATGTGTAAATTGTGGGAATGAATGTTAATATCACTGGAAAAAGTAAAAAGGGTGAATTTCAATCAGTCAGTTTTAGCTGTACATAAAGTCAATTCATGTGTAAATTGTGGGAATGAATGCTAATATCACGGAAAACAAGTAAAAATGGTGTATTTCAATCAGTCAGTTTTCCCTGTATTAACATGAATTCATGTGTAAACTATGGGAATGTTAATATCACTGGAAAAAGTAAAAAGGGTGAATTTCAATCAGTCAGTTTTACCTGTACATAAAGTCAATTCATGTGTAAGTTGTGGGAATGAATGCTAATATCACGGAAAACAAGTAAAAATGGTGAATTTCAATCAGTCAGTTTCCCCTGTATTTACGTTAATTCATGTGTAAATTGTGGGAATGAATGTTAATATCACTGGAAAAAGTAAAAAGGGTGAATTTCAATAAGTCAGTTTTACCTGTACATAAAGTCAATTCATGTAAATTGTGGGAATGAATGTTAATATCACGGAAAACAAGAAAATAGTGTATTTCAATCAGTCAGTTTTACATGTTTATAAAGTCATTTCACGTGTAATTTGTGGGAATGAATGTTATTATAACGGAAAACAAGGAAAACTCGTATATTTCACTCAGTCAGTGTTACATGAATTCAAAGTCAATTCAAGTGTAAATTGTGGGAATGAACGTCAATATCACGGAAAAAAAGTAAAAAAGGTGTATTTCAATTAGTGAGTTTTAAATGTTTATAAAGTCAATTCACGTGTAAAGTGTGGGAAAGAATGTTAAAATTACGGGAAACAATTAAAAAAGGGGTAATTCAATCAGTCAGGATTAACTGTTTTAACGTGGATTCATGTGTAATATGTGAGAATGAATGTTAAAATCACGGAAAAAAGTAAAAAAGGGTGAATTTCAATCAGTCAATTTTAGCTGTATTAACGTGGATTCATGTGGGAATGAATGTTAATATCACGGAAAACAAGTAAAAATAGTGTATTTCAATCAGTCAGTTTTACATGTTTATAAAGTCATTTCATGGGTAAATTGTGGGAATTAATGTTAATATCAAGGAAAGCAAGTAAAAATTGTGTATTTCCATCAGTCAGTTTTCCTCGTATTTACGTTATTTCTTGTGTAAAATGTGAGAATGAATGTAAATATCCCGGAAAACAGGTAAAAAATGTGTATTTCAATTAGTCAGTTTTACCTGTATATAGTCAATTCATGTTAAAATGTGGGAAGAAATGTTAAAATCACTGAAAACAAGTAAAAAAAATGTAATTCAATCAGTCAGGACTAGCTGTATTTAGGTGGATTCATGTGTAAATTGTGGAAAGAAATGTTTAAAATCACTGAAAACAAGTAAAAAAATGTAATTCAATCAGTCAGGACTAGCTGTATTTAGGTGGATTCATGTTTAAATTGTGGGAATGAATGTTAATATCACGGGAAACAAGTAAAAAAGGTGTATTTCAATCAGTCAGTTTTACATGTTTATAATGTCAATTCATGTGTAAATTGTGGGAATTAATTTTAATATTACGGAAAACAAGTAAAAATGGTGTATTTTCAATCGGTGAGTATTCCCTGTATTTACGTTAATTCATGTTGAAATTGTGGCAATGAATGTTAATATAACGGAAAAAAGTGAACAGGGTGAATTTCAATCAGTCAATTCTACCTGTATTAACGTAGAATCATGGTAAATTGTGGAATGAATGTTAATATCACGAAACAAAAGTAAACAAGGTGTAATTCAATCAGTCAGGACTAGCTGCATTAACGTGGATTCATGTGTAATTTGTGGGAATGAATGTTATTATAACGGAGAGAAGGAAAAGGGTGTATTTCAATCAGCAATTTTTGCTGTATTAACGTTGATTTAAGTCTATAATTGTTGGAATGAACGTCAATATCACGGAAAAAAGTAAAAAAGGTGTATTCAATTAGTCAGTTTAATGTTTATAAGTCAATTTATGTGCCAATTTGTGGGAATTAATTTTAAATCACGGAAAACAAGTAAAAATGGTGTTATTCAATCCGTCAGTTTGCCCAGTATTTTCGTCAATTCATGTGTAAATTTGTGGGAATGAATGTTAATACACGGAAAAAGTGAAAGGGTGAATTTCAATCAGTCAATACCTGTATTAACGTAGATTCATGCGTAAATTGTGGGAATGAATAATACACGGAACAAAAGAAAAAGGGTGAATTTCAATCAATCAGTTTTAGCTTGCTAAACGTGGATTCATGTGTAAATGTGGGAATGAATAAATATCCCGGAAAACAAGTAAAAAGGTGTATTGAAACAGTCAGTTTACCTTTTTATGAAGTCAATTCATGTGAAATTGTGGAATTAATGTTAAATCACGAAAAAAAAGTAAAAAAAGTGTAATTCAATCAGTCAGGACTAGCTGTATTAAGGTGGATTCATGCGCACATTCTGGGAATGAATGTTAATATCACGGGAAAAAAGTAATAAGGGTGTATTTCAATAAGTCAATTTTAGCTGTATTAACGGGGATTCCTGCGTAAATGGGAATGAATGCTAATATCACTGGAAAAAGTAAAAAGGGTGTATTTCAATCAGTCAGTTTCCCCTGTATTACGTAATTCATGTGTAATTGTGGAATGAATGTTAATATCACGGAAAAAAGTGAAAGGGTGAATTTCAATCAGTAATTTTACCTGTATTAACGTAGATTCATGCGTAAATTGTGGGAATGAATGTTAATATCACGGAACAAAAGTAAAAAGGGTGTATTTCAATAAGTCAATTTTAGCTGTATTAACTTGGATTTATGTGTAAATTGTGGGAATGAATGTTAATATCACGGAAAACAATTGAAAAAGGTGTATTTCAATTAGTCAGGTTTAGCTCTATTAACGTTGATTCATGTGTATCGTGGGATTTAATGTTTAATATCACGGAAAACAAGTAAAAATGGTGATTATCAATCAGTCAGTTTTACCTGTATATATAAGTTAATTCATGTTTAAATTGTGGAATTAATGTTATATCACGGAAAAAAGTGAAAAGGGTGAATTTCAATCAGTCAATTTTTACCTGTATTAACGAAGATTCATGCGTAAATTGTGGGAATGAATGTTAATATCACGGAACAAAAGTAAAAAGGGTGTATTTCAATAAGTCAATTTTAGCTGTATTAACGTGGATTTATGTCTAAATTGTGGGAATGAACGTCAATATCACGGAAAACAAAGTGAAAAAGTTGTATTTCAATCAGTCAGTTTTACATGTATCTTAGTCAATTAATGTGTATAATTTGGGCTGGATGTTAATATCACAGAAAACAAGTAAAATGGTGCATTCAATCAGCCAGTGTCACTTGTTTTTACACTAATTCGTGGTAAATTGTGGGAAAGAATTAAAGTCACTGAAAAAAATGTAAAAGGTGTAATTTCAATCAATCAGGATTTCGCTGTATTAACTTGGATTATGTGTAAATTGGGAATGAATGTTAATATCACTGGAAAAAAGTGAAAAGGTGAATTTCAATAAGTCCATTACCTGTATTTAACTGGATATGTGTGTAAATTGTGGGAATGAATTTAAATCCGGAAAACAAGTAAAAAGGTGTATTGCAACAGTCAGTTTTACCTTTTATAAGTCAATTCATGTGTAAATTGTGGGAATTAATGTTAATAATCACGGAAAACAAAGTAAAAATGTGTAATTCAATCATTTGACAGCTGTATTAAGGCGGATTCATGCGTACATTGTGGGAATGAATGTAATATCACGGAAAAAAAGT
>RQOL01000045.1:0-21552 GCA_013076295.1 Sanderia malayensis | reverse complement strand
CTTCCCACTTTTGATGACTTCCCTTTTTAATGACTTCCCACTTTTTATGACTTCCCATTTTTCCTGACTCCCTCTTTCTGTGACTTCCCACATTTAATGACTTCCACTTTTACTCGACTTCCCACTTTGATGACTTCCATTTTTTGACGACTTCCCACTTTTGATGACTTCCCATTTTTTCTTGACTACCCACTTTTTCATGACTTCCCACTTTTGATGACTTCCACGTTTGATGACTTCCCACTTTTTCTTGACTTCCCACTTTTTCTCGACTTCCCACCTTCGATGACTTCCCACTTTTTCTTGACCTCCCTATTTTGATGACTTTCCTTATTTGATGACTCGCCACTTTTCCCTGACTCCCAATTTTTTCATCACTTCCCAATTTTGACGACTTCCACTTTTGATGACTTCCACTTTTGATGACTTCCCATTTTTGATGACAGCCCACTTTTTCATGACTTCCCACTTTTGATGACTTCCCTTTTTAATGACTTCCCACTTTGATGACTTCCCATATTTTCTTGGACTTCCCATATTTTCTTGACTTCCCTCTTTCTGTGACTTCCACTTTTAATGACTTCCCACTTTTTCTCGACTTCCCACTTTTGATGACTTCCCACTTTGATGACTTCCATTTTTGACGACTTCCCACTTTTGATGACTTCCCATTTTTTCTTGACTACCACTTTTTCATGACTTCCCACTTTTGATGACTTCCACGTTTGATGACTTCCAACTTTTGATAGCTTCCCACTTTTCCTCACTTCCCACTTTTGATGACCTCCCTCTTTTGATGATTTGCAACTTTTTCTTGACTTCCCACTTTAGATAATTTCCCACTTTTGATGACTTCCCAGTTTTTATGACTTCCCACTTTTGATGACTACCCTTTTGATGACTTCCCACTTTTTATGACATTCCATTTTTTCTTGACATCCCACTTTTTCAAGACTTCCCACTTTTGATGACTTCCACTTTTGATGACTTCCCACTTTTGATACAGCCCACTTTTTCTTGACTTCCCTCTTTTTCTTGACTACCCACTTTTTCTTGACTTCCCATTTTGATGACTTCCCATTTTTCTTGACCTCCCACTTTTGATGACTTCCTCTTTTGATGACTACCCGCATTTTTTGATTTCCCACTTTTGATCACCTCCCATTTTTTTTCACTTCCCACATTTTCATGACTTCCCATTTTTAATGACATCCACTTTTGATCTCTTCCCACTTTTTGTGACTTCCCACTTTTTCCTAACCTCCCTATTTTGATGACTTCCCTTATTTTATGACTCCGCACTTTTTCTTGACTTCCCACTTTTTCATGACTTCCCACTTTTGATGACTTCCCTTTTTAATGATTTCCCACTTTTGATGACTTCCCATATTTTCTTGACTTCCCTCTTTCTGTGACTTCCCACATTTAATGACTTCCCACTTTTACTCGACTTCCCACTTTTGATGACTTCCCACTTTTGATGACTTCCATTTTTGACGACTTCCCACTTTTGATGACTTCCCATTTTTTCTTGACTACCCACTTTTTCATGACTTCCCACTTTTGATGACTTCCACGTTTGATGACTTCCAACTTTTGATAGCTTCCCACTTTTCCTCACTTCCCACTTTTGATGACCTCCCTCTTTTGATGATTTGCAACTTTTTCTTGACTTCCCACTTTAGATAATTTCCCACTTTTGATGACTTCCCAGTTTTTCATGACTTCCCACTTTTGATGACTACCCCTTTTGATGACTTCCCATTTTTGATGACATTCCATTTTTTCTTGACATCCCACTTTTTCAAGACTTCCCACTTTTGATGACTTCCACTTTTGATGACTTCCCACTTTTGATGACAGCCCACTTTTTCTTGACTTCCCTCTTTTTCTTGACTACCCACTTTTTCTCGACTTCCCACTTTTGATGACTTCCCACTTTTTCTTGACCTCCCACTTTTGATGACTTCCCTCTTTTGATGACTACCCGCATTTTTTTGATTTCCCACTTTTGATCACCTCCCATTTTTCTTCACTTCCCACAATTTCATGACTTCCCATTTTTAATGACATCCACTTTTGATCGCTTCCCACTTTTTGTGACTTCCCACTTTTTCCTAACCTCCCTATTTTGATGACTTCCCTTATTTTATGACTCCGCACTTTTTCTTGACTTCCCACTTTTTCATGACTTCCCACTTTTGATGGCTTCCCTTTTTAATGACTTCCCACTTTTGATGACTTCCCATATTTTCTTGACTTCCCTCTTTCTGTGACTTCCCACATTTAATGACTTCCCACTTTTACTCGACTTCCCACTTTTGATGACTTCCCACTTTTGCTGACTTCCATTTTTGACGACTTCCCACTTTTGATGACATCCCATTTTCTCTTGACTTCCCACTTTTTCATGACATCCCACTTTTGACGACTTCCACTTTCGATGACTTCCTACTTTTGATGACTTCCCACGTTTTCTTGACTTCCCACTTTTGATGACTTCCCTCTTATGATGACTTCCCGCATTTTTTTGATTTCACACTTTTAATCACCTCCTATTTTCTTTCACTTCCCACTTTTTCATGACTTCCCACTTTTGATGACATCCACTTTTGATATTTTCCTACTTTTGATGACTTCCCACTTTTGATGACTTCCCTCTTTTTCTTGACTACCCACTTATTCTCGTTTTCCCACTTTTGATGACTTCCTACTTTTTCTTGACCTCCCACTTTTGATGACTTCCCTCTTTTGATGACTTACCGCATTTTTTTGATTACCCACTTTTGATCACCTCCCATTTTTTCATGACTTCCCACTTTTTCTCGACTTGCCACTTTTAATGACTTCCCACTTTGATGACTTCCCACTTTTTCCTGACCTCCCACTTTTCATGACTTCCCACTTTTGATGACTTCCCATTTTTTCTTTACTTCCCACTTTTTCATTACTTCCCACTTTTGATGATTTCCACTTTTGATGACTTCCCACTTTTGACGACTTCCACTTTTGATTACTTCCCACTTTTGATGACTTCCCACTTTTTCTTGACTTCCCACTTTTGATGACTTTCCTCTTTTTCTTGACTACCCACTTTTTCTCGATTTCCTACTTTTGATGACTTCCCACTTTTTCTTCACCTCCCACTTTTGATGACTTCCCTCTTGTGATGACTTCCGCATTTTTTTGATTTCCCACTTTTGATAACCTCCCATTTTTTTCACTTCCCACTTTTTCATGACTTCCCACTTTTGATGACATCCACTTTTGACATTTTCCCACATTTGGCAACTTCCCACATTTTCTTTACTTCCCACTTTCGGTGAGTTTCCACTGCCCTGATTTTTTCTTGACTTCCCACTTTCTGTGACTTCCAACTTTTGATGACATCCCATTTTCTCTTGACTTCCCACTTTTTCATGACATCCCACTTTTGACGACTTCCACTTTCGATGACTTCCCACTTTTGATGACTTCCCACGTTTTCTTGACTTCCCACTTTTGATGACTTCCCTCTTATGATGACTTCCCGCATTTTTTTGATTTCACACTTTTAATCACCTCCCATTTTCTTTCACTTCCCACTTTTTCATGACTTCCCACTTTTGATGACATCCACTTTTGATATTTTCCAACTTTTGATGACTTCCCACTTTTAATGACTTCCCATTTTTTCTTGACATCCCACTTTTTCATGACTTCCCACTTTTGATGACTTCCCATTTTTTTACGACTTCCCACTTTTTCATGACTTCCCACTTTTTCATGACTTCCCACTTTTGACGACTTCCACTTTTGATTACCTCCAACTTTTGATCACTTCCCACTTTTTCTTGACTTCCTACTTTTGATGACTTCCCTCTTTTTCTTGACTACCCACTTTTTTCTCGATTTCCTACTTTTGATGACTTCTCACTTTTTCTTGACCTCCTACTTTTGATGACTTCCCTTTTGTGATGACTTCCCGCATTTTTTAATTTCCCACTTTTGATCACCTCCTATTTTTTTTCACTTCCCACTTTTTCATGACTTCGCACTTTTGATGACATCCACTTTTGATATTTTCCCACTTTTGGCGACTTCCCACTTTTTCTTGACTTCCCACTTTCGGTGACTTCCCACTTTTGATGACATCCCGTTTTTCCTGACTCCCCACTTTTTCATGATTTCCCACTTTTGACAACTTCCCATTTTTTCTTGACTTCCCACTTTCTGTGACTTCCAACATTTGATGACATCCCATTTTCTCTTGACTTCCCACTTTTGATGACTTCCACTTTTGATGACTTCCCACTTTTGATGACATCCCATTTTTTCTTGACTTCCCCCTTTTTCATGACTTCCCACTTTCGATGACCTCCACTTTTGATGACTTCCCACTTTTTCTTGACTTCCCACTTTTGATGACCTCTCTCTTTTTCTTCACTACCCACTTTTTCTCGACTTCCCACCTTCGATGACTTCCCACTTTTTCTTGACCTCCCACTTTTGATGACTTCCCACTTTTAATGACTTCTCACTTTTTCTTCACTTCCCACCTTGGATGACTTCAATCTTTTGATGTTTTTTCGCATCTTGCTGACTTCCCACTTTTTCATGACATCCCACTTTTGACGACTTCCACTTTCGATGACTTCCTACTTTTGATGACTTCCCACGTTTTCTTGACTTCCCACTTTTGATGACTTCCCATTTTTTCTTGACATCCCACTTTTTCATGACTTCCCACTTTTGATGACTTCCACTTTCGATGACTTCCTACTTTTGATGACTTCCCACGTTTTCTTGACTTCCCACTTTTGATGACTTCCCTCTTATGATGACTTCCCGCATTTTTTTGATTTCACACTTTTAATCACCTCCTATTTTCTTTCACTTCCCACTTTTTCATGACTTCCCACTTTTGATGACATCCACTTTTGATATTTTCCAACTTTTGCTGACTTCCCACTTTTGATGACTTCCCTCTTTTTCTTGACTACCCACTTATTCTCGATTTCCCACTTTTGATGACTTCCTACTTTTTCTTGACCTCCCACTTTTGATGACTTCCCTCTTTTGATGACTTACCGCATTTTTTTGATTACCCACTTTTGATCACCTCCCATTTTTTCATGACTTCCCACTTTTTATCGACTTGCCACTTTTAATGACTTCCCACTTTGATGACTTCCCACTTTTTCCTGACCTCCCACTTTTCATGACTTCCCACTTTTGATGACTTCCCATTTTTTCTTGACTTCCCACTTTCTGTGACTTCCGACCTTTGATGACTTCCCACTTTTGACGACTTCCACCTTTGATTACTTCCCACATTTGATGACTTCCCACTTTTTCTTGACTTCCCACTTTTGATGACTTTCCTCTTTTTCTTGACTACCCACTTTTTCTCGATTTCCTACTTTTGATGACTTCCACTTTTCTTCACCTCCCACTTTTGATGACTTCCCTCTTGTGATGACTTCCCGCATTTTTTTGATTTCCCACTTTTGATCACCTCCCATTTTTTTCACTTCCCACTTTTTCATGACTTCCCACTTTTGATGACATCCATTTTTGACATTTTCCCACTTTTGGCGACTTCCCACATTTTCTTGACTTCCCACTTTCGGTGAGTTCCCACTGCCCAGATTTTTTCTTCACTTCCCACTTTCTGTGACTTCCAACTTTTGATGACATCCCATTTTCTCTTGACTTCCCACTTTTTCATGACATCCCACTTTTGACGACTTCCACTTTCGATGACTTCCCATATTTGATGACTTCCCACGTTTTCTTGACTTCCCACTTTTGATGACTTCCCTCTTATGATGACTTCCCGCATTTTTTTGATTTCACACTTTTAATCACCTCCCATTTTCTTTCACTTCCCACTTTTTCATGACTTCCCACTTTTGACGACTTCCACTTTTGATTACCTCCAACTTTAGATCACTTCCCACTTTTTCTTGACTTCCTACTTTTGATGACTTCCCTCTTTTTCTTGACTACCCACTTTTTCTCGATTTCCTACTTTTGATGACTTCCCACTTTTTCTTGACCTCCTACTTTTGATGACTTCCCTTTTGTGATGACTTCCCGCATTTTTTAATTTCCCACTTTTGATCACCTCCTATTTTTTTTCACTTCCCACTTTTTCATGACTTCGCACTTTTGATGACATCCACTTTTGATATTTTCCCACTTTTGGCGACTTCCCACTTTTTCTTGACTTCCCACTTTCGGTGACTTCCCACTTTTGATGACATCCCGTTTTTTCCTGACTCCCCACTTTTTCATGATTTCCCACTTTTGACAACTTCCCATTTTTTCTTGACTTCCCACTTTCTGTGACTTCCAACATTTGATGACATCCCATTTTCTCTTGACTTCCCACTTTTGATGACTTCCACTTTTGATGACTTCCCACTTTTGATGACATCCCATTTTTTCTTGACTTCCCACTTTCTGTGATTTCCCACTTTTGATGACATCCCATTTTTTCTTGACTTCCCCCTTTTTCATGACTTCCCACTTTCGATGACCTCCACTTTTGATGACTTCCCACTTTTTCTTGACTTCCCACTTTTGATGACCTCTCTCTTTTTCTTCACTACCCACTTTTTCTCGACTTCCCACCTTCGATGACTTCCCACTTTTTCTTGACCTCCCACTTTTGATGACTTCCCACTTTTAATGACTTCTCACTTTTTCTTAACTTCCCACCTTGGATGACTTCAATCATTTGATGTTTTTTCGCATCTTGTTGACTTCCCACTTTTGATGATTTCCCATTTTTCTTGACTTCCCACTTTTTCATGACTTCCCACTTTTGATGACTTCCACGTTTCATGACTTCCCACTTTTCATAACTTCCCATTTTTTCTTGACTTCCCACTTTCTGTGACTTCCCATTTTTGAAGACTTCCCAGTTTTAATGACTTCCAAATTTGATGACTTCCCACTTTTTCCTGACTTCCCACTTTTGATGACTTCCCTCTTTTGATGATTTCCAACTTTTTCTTGACCTCCCACTTTAGATAATTTACCACTTTTGATCACCTCCCACTTTTTGTGACTTCCCACTTGTTCTTAACTTCCCTATTTTGATGACTTTCCTTATTTGATGACTCGCCACTTTTCCTTGACTCCCAATTTTTTCATCACTTCCCAATTTTGATGACTTCCACTTTTGATGACTTCCCACTTTTGATGACTTCCCACTTCTTGTGACTTCCCACTTTTTCCTAACCTCCCTATTTTGATGACTTCCCTTATTTTATGACTCCGCACTTTTTCTTGACTTCCCACTTTTTCATGACTTACCACTTTTGATGACTTCCCTTTTTAATGACTTCCCACTTTTGATGACTTCCCATATTTTCTTGACTTCCCTCTTTCTGTGACTTCCCACTTTTAATGACTTCCCACTTTTTCTCGACTTCCCACTTTTGATGACTTCCCACTTTTGATGACTTTCCTCTTTTTCTTGACTACTTACTTTTTCTCGATTTCCTACTTTTGATGACTTCCCACTTTTTCTTGACCTCCCACTTTTGATGACTTCCCACTTTTGATGACTTCCCATTTTTTCTTGACTTCCCACTTTTTCATTACTTCCCACTTTTGATGATTTCCACTTTTGACGACTTCCCATTTTTTCTTGACTTCCCACTTTCTGTGACTTCCGACCTTTGATGACTTCCACTTTTGATGACTTCCCACTTTTGATGACTTCCCATTTTTTCTTGACATCCCACTTTTTCATGACTTCCCACTTTTGATGACTTCCCATTTTTTTATGACTTCCCACTTTTTCATGACTTCCCACTTTCTCATGACTTCCCACTTTTGACGACTTCCACTTTTGGTTACCTCCAACTTTTGATGACTTCCCACTTTTTCTTGACTTCCTACTTTTGATGACTTCCCTCTTTTTCTTGACTACCCATATTTTCTCGATTTCCTACTTTTGATGACTTCTCACTTTTTCTTGACCTCCCACTTTTGATGACTTCCCTTTTGTGATGACTTCCTGCATTTTTTAATTTCCCACTTTTGATCACCTCCTATTTTTTTCACTTTCCACTTTTTCATGACTTCGCACTTTTGATGACATCCACTTTTGATATTTTCCCACTTTTGGCGACTTCCCACTTTTTCTTGACTTCCCACTTTCGGTGACTTCCCACTTTTGATGACATCCCGTTTTTTCCTGACTCCCCACTTTTTCATGATTTCCCACTTTTGACAACTTCCCATTTTTTCTTGACTTCCCACTTTCTGTGACTTCCAACTTTTGATGACATCCTATTTTCTCTTGACTTCCCACTTTTGATGACTTCCACTTTTGATGACTTCCCACCTTTAATGACTTCACATTTTTTCTTGAGATCGCACTTTTTCATGACTTCCCACTTTTGATGACTTCCATTTTTGATGACTTCCCACTTTTGATGACATCCCATTTTTTCTGGACTTCCCACTTTCTGTGATTTCCCACTTTTGATGACATCCCATTTTTTCTTGACTTCCCCCTTTGTCATGACTTCCCACTTTCGATGACCTTCACTTTTGATGACTTCCCACTTTTTCTTGACTTCCCACTTTTGATGACCTCTCTCTTTTTCTTCACTACCCACTTTTTCTCGACTTCCCACCTTCGATGACTTCCCACTTTTTCTTGACCTCCCACTTTTGATGACTTCCAACTTTTAATGACTTCTCACTTTTCTTCACTTCCCACCTTGGATGACTTCAATCTTTTGATGTTTTTTCGCATCTTGTTGACTTCCCACTTTTGATGATTTCCCACTTTTTCATGACTTCCCACTTTCTCATGACTTCCCACTTTTGACAACTTCCACTTTTGGTTACCTCCAACTTTTGATGACTTCCCACTTTTTCTTGACTTCCTACTTTTGATGACTTCCCTCTTTTTCTTGACTACCCATGTTTTCTCGATTTCCTTTTTTTGATGACTTCTCACTTTTTCTTGACCTCCCACTTTTGATGACTTCCCTTTTGTGATGACTTCCTGCATTTTTTAATTTCCCACTTTTGATCACCTCCTATTTTTTTCACTTTCCACTTTTTCATGACTTCGCACTTTTGATGACATCCACTTTTGATATTTTCCCACTTTTGGCGACTTCCCACTTTTTCTTGACTTCCCACTTTCGGTGACTTCCCACTTTTGATGACATCCCGTTTTTTCCTGACTCCCCACTTTTTCATGATTTCCCACTTTTGACAACTTCCCATTTTTTCTTGACTTCCCACTTTCTGTGACTTCCAACTTTTGATGACATCCCATTTTCTCTTGACTTCCCACTTTTGATGACTTCCACTTTTGATGACTTCCCACCTTTGATGACTTCACATTTTTCTTGAGATCGCACTTTTTCATGACTTCCCACTTTTGATGACTTCCATTTTTGATGACTTCCCACTTTTGATGACATCCCATTTTTTCTTGACTTCCCACTTTCTGTGATTTCCCACTTTTGATGACATCCCATTTTTTCTTGACTTCCCCCTTTGTCATGACTTCCCACTTTCGATGACCTTCACTTTTGATGACTTCCCACTTTTTCTTGACTTCCCACTTTTGATGACCTCTCTCTTTTTCTTCACTACCCACTTTTTCTCGACTTCCCACCTTCGATGACTTCCCACTTTTTCTTGACCTCCCACTTTTGATGACTTCCCACTTTTAATGACTTCTCACTTTTCTTCACTTCCCACCTTGGATGACTTCAATCTTTTGATGTTTTTTCGCATCTTGTTGACTTCCCACTTTTGATGATTTCCCATTTTTCTTGACTTCCCACTTTCTCATGACTTCCCACTTTTGATGACCTCCACGTTTGATGACTTCCCACTTTTCATAACTTCCCATTTTTTCTTGACTTCCCACTTTCTGTGACTTCCCATTTTTGATGACTTCCCAGTTTTAATGACTTCCCACTTTGATGACTTCCCACTTTTTCCTGACTTCCCACTTTTCATGACTTCCCTCTTTTGATGATTTCCAATTTTTTCTTGACCTCCCAGTTTAGATAATTTACCACTTTTGATCACCTCCCACTTTTTGTGACTTCCCACTTGTTCTTAACTTCCCTATTTTGATGACTTTCCTTATTTGATGACTCGCCACTTTTCCCTGACTCCCAATTTTTTCATCCCTTCCCAATTTTGATGACTTCCACTTTTGATGACTTCCCACTTTTGATGACTTCCCTTTTTAATGACTTCCCACTTTTGATGACTTCCCATATTTTCTTGACTTCCCTCTTTCTGTGACTTCCCACTTTTAATGACTTCCCACTTTTTCTCGACTTCCCAGTTTTGATGACTTCCCACTTTTGATGACTTCCATTTTTGACGACTTCCCACTTTTGATGACTTCCCATTTTTTCTTGACTACCCACTTTTTCATGACTTCCCACTTTTGATGACTTCCACGTTTGATGACTTCCCACTTTTGATAACTTCCCACTTTTCCTGACTTCCCACTTTTGATGACCTCCCTCTTTTGATGATTTGCAACTTTTTCTTGACTTCCCACTTTAGATATTTTCCCACTTTTCCCTGACTCCCAATTTTTTCATCACTTCCCAATTTTGATGACTTCCACTTTTGATGACTTCCCACTTTTGATGACTTCCCTTTTTAATGACTTCCCACTTTTGATGACTTCCCATATTTTCTTGACTTCCCTTTTTAATGACTTCCCACTTTTGATGACTTCCCATATTTTCTTGACTTGCCTCTTTCTGTGACTTCCCACTTTTAATGACTTCCCACTTTTTCTCGACTTCCCACTTTTGATGACTTCCCACTTTTGATGACTTCCATTTTTGACGACTTCCCACTTTTGATGACTTCCCATTTTTTCTTGACTACCCACTTTTTCTCGACTTCCCACTTTTGATGACTTCCACGTTTGATGACTTCCAACTTTTGATAACTTCCCACTTTTCCTCACTTCCCACTTTTGATGACCTCCCTCTTTTGATGATTTGCAACTTTTTCTTGACTTCCCACTTTAGATAATTTCCCACTTTTGATGACTTCCCAGTTTTTCATGACTTCCCACTTTTAATGACTACCCCTTTTGATGACTTCCCACTTTTTATGACATTCCATTTTTTCTTGACATCCCACTTTTTCAAGACTTCCCACTTTTGATGACTTCCACTTTTGATGACTTCCCACTTTTGATGACAGCCCACTTTTTCTCGACTTCCCTCTTTTTCTTGACTACCCACTTTTTCTCGACTTCCCACTTTTGATGACTTCCCACTTTTTCTTGACCTCCCACTTTTGATGACTTTCCTTTTTTGATGACTACCCGCATTTTTTTGATTTCCCACTTTTGATCACCTCCCATTTTTTTTCACTTCCCACATTTTCATGACTTCCCATTTTTAGTGACATCCACTTTTGTTCTCTTCCCACTTTTTGTGACTTCCCACTTTTTCCTAACCTCCCTATTTTGATGACTTCCCTTATTTTATGACTCCCCATTTTTTCTTGACTTCCCCCTTTGTCATGACTTCCCACTTTCGATGACCTTCACTTTTGATGACTTCCCACTTTTTCTTGACTTCCCACTTTTGATGACCTCTCTCTTTTTCTTCACTACCCACTTTTTCTCGACTTCCCACCTTCGATGACTTCCCACTTTTTCTTGACCTCCCACTTTTGATGACTTCCCACTTTTAATGACTTCTCACTTTTCTTCACTTCCCACCTTGGATGACTTCAATCTTTTGATGTTTTTTCGCATCTTGTTGACTTCCCACTTTTGATGATTTCCCACTTTTTCATGACTTCCCACTTTCTCATGACTTCCCACTTTTGACAACTTCCACTTTTGGTTACCTCCAACTTTTGATGACTTCCCACTTTTTCTTGACTTCCTACTTTTGATGACTTCCCTCTTTTTCTTGACTACCCATGTTTTCTCGATTTCCTACTTTTGATGACTTCTCACTTTTTCTTGACCTCCCACTTTTGATGACTTCCCTTTTGTGATGACTTCCTGCATTTTTTAATTTCCCACTTTTGATCACCTCCTATTTTTTTCACTTTCCACTTTTTCATGACTTCGCACTTTTGATGACATCCACTTTTGATATTTTCCCACTTTTGGCGACTTCCCACTTTTCTTGACTTCCCATTTTCGGTGACTTCCCACTTTTGATGACATCCCGTTTTTTCCTGACTCCCCACTTTTTCATGATTTCCCACTTTTGACAACTTCCCATTTTTTCTTGACTTCCCACTTTCTGTGACTTCCAACTTTTGATGACATCCCATTTTCTCTTGACTTCCCACTTTTGATGACTTCCACTTTTGATGACTTCCCACCTTTGATGACTTCACATTTTTTCTTGAGATCGCACTTTTTCATGACTTCCCACTTTTGATGACTTCCATTTTTGATGACTTCCCACTTTTGATGACATCCCATTTTTTCTTGACTTCCCACTTTCTGTGATTTCCCACTTTTGATGACATCCCATTTTTTCTTGACTTCCCCCTTTGTCATGACTTCCCACTTTCGATGACCTTCACTTTTGATGACTTCCCACTTTTTCTTGACTTCCCACTTTTGATGACCTCTCTCTTTTTCTTCACTACCCACTTTTTCTCGACTTCCCACCTTCGATGACTTCCCACTTTTTCTTGACCTCCCACTTTTGATGACTTCCCACTTTTAATGACTTCTCACTTTTCTTCACTTCCCACCTTGGATGACTTCAATCTTTTGATGTTTTTTCGCATCTTGTTGACTTCCCACTTTTGATGATTTCCCATTTTTCTTGACTTCCCACTTTCTCATGACTTCCCACTTTTGATGACTTCCACGTTTGATGACTTCCCACTTTTCATAACTTCCCATTTTTTCTTGACTTCCCACTTTCTGTGACTTCCCATTTTTGATGACTTCCCAGTTTTAATGACTTCCCACTTTGATGACTTCCCACTTTTTCCTGACTTCCCACTTTTCATGACTTCCCTCTTTTGATGATTTCCAATTTTTTCTTGACCTCCCAGTTTAGATAATTTACCACTTTTGATCACCTCCCACTTTTTGTGACTTCCCACTTGTTCTTAACTTCCCTATTTTGATGACTTTCCTTATTTGATGACTCGCCACTTTTCCCTGACTCCCAATTTTTTCATCCCTTCCCAATTTGATGACTTCCACTTTTGATGACTTCCCACTTTTGATGACTTCCCTTTTTAATGACTTCCCACTTTTGATGACTTCCCATATTTTCTTGACTTCCCTCTTTCTGTGACTTCCCACTTTTAATGACTTCCCACTTTTTCTCGACTTCCCACTTTTGATGACTTCCCACTTTTGATGACTTCCATTTTTGACGACTTCCCACTTTTGATGACTTCCCATTTTTTCTTGACTACCCACTTTTTCATGACTTCCCACTTTTGATGACTTCCACGTTTGATGACTTCCCACTTTTGATAACTTCCCACTTTTCCTGACTTCCCACTTTTGATGACCTCCCTCTTTTGATGATTTGCAACTTTTTCTTGACTTCCCACTTTAGATATTTTCCCACTTTTCCCTGACTCCCAATTTTTTCATCACTTCCCAATTTTGATAACTTCCACTTTTGATGACTTCCCACTTTTGATGACTTCCCTTTTTAATGACTTCCCACTTTTGATGACTTCCCATATTTTCTTGACTTCCCTTTTTAATGACTTCCCACTTTTGATGACTTCCCATATTTTCTTGACTTGCCTCTTTCTGTGACTTCCCACTTTTTCTCGACTTCCCACTTTTGATGACTTCCCACTTTTGATGACTTCCATTTTTGACGACTTCCCACTTTTGATGACTTCCCATTTTTTCTTGACTACCCACTTTTTCTCGACTTCCCACTTTTGATGACTTCCACGTTTGATGACTTCCAACTTTTGATAACTTCCCACTTTTCCTCACTTCCCACTTTTGATGACCTCCCTCTTTTGATGATTTGCAACTTTTTCTTGACTTCCCACTTTAGATAATTTCCCACTTTTGATGACTTCCCAGTTTTTCATGACTTCCCACTTTTAATGACTACCCTTTTGATGACTTCCCACTTTTTATGACATTCCATTTTTTCTTGACATCCCACTTTTTCAAGACTTCCCACTTTTGATGACTTCCACTTTTGATGACTTCCCACTTTTGATGACAGCCCACTTTTTCTCGACTTCCCTCTTTTTCTTGACTACCCACTTTTTCTCGACTTCCCACTTTTGATGACTTCCCACTTTTTCTTGACCTCCCACTTTTGATGACTTTCCTTTTTTGATGACAACCCGCATTTTTTTGATTTCCCACTTTTGATCACCTCCCATTTTTTTTCACTTCCCACATTTTCATGACTTCCCATTTTTAGTGACATCCACTTTTGTTCTCTTCCACTTTTTGTGACTTCCCACTTTTTCCTAGCCTCCCTATTTTGATGACTTCCCTTATTTTATGACTCCGCATTTTTTCTTGACTTCCCACTTTTTCATGACTTCCCACTTTTGATGACTTCCCTTTTTAATGACTTCCCACTTTTGATGACTTCCCATATTTTCTTGACTTCCCTCTTTCTGTGACTTCCCACATTTAATGACTTCCCACTTTTACTCGACTTCCCACTTTTGATGACTTCCCACTTTTGATGACTTCCATTTTTGACGACTTCCCACTTTTGATGACTTCCAATTTTTTCTTGACTACCCATTTTTTCATGACTTCCCACTTTTGATGACTTCCATGTTTGATGACTTCCCACTTTTGATTACTTCCCACTTTTCCTGACTTCCCACTTTTGATGACCTCCCTCTTTTGATGATTTGCAACTTTTTCTTGACTTCCCACTTTAGATAATTTCCCACTTTCGATGACTTCCCACTTTTCATGATTTCACACTTTTGATGACTACCACATTTGATGACTTCCCACTTTTTATGACTTCCCACTTTTTATGACATTCCATTTTTTCTTGACATCCCACTTTTTCAAGACTTCCCACTTTTGATGACTTCAACTTTTGATGACTTCCCACTTTTGATGACTTCCCACTTTTGATGACTTCCCTTTTTAATGACTTCCCACTTTTGATGACTTCCCATATTTTCTTGACTTCCCTTTTAATGACTTCCCACTTTTGATGACTTCCCATATTTTCTTGACTTCCCTCTTTCTGTGACTTCCCACTTTTAATGACTTCCCACTTTTTCTCGACTTCCCACTTTTGATGACTTCCCACTTTTGATGACTTCCATTTTTGACGACTTCCCACTTTTGATGACTTCCCATTTTTTCTTGACTACCCACTTTTTCATGACTTCCCACTTTTGATGACTTCCACGTTTGATGACTTCCAACTTTTGATAACTTCCCACTTTTCCTCACTTCCCACTTTTGATGACCTCCCTCTTTTGATGATTTGCAACTTTTTCTTGACTTCCCACTTTAGATAATTTCCCACTTTTGATGACTTCCCAGTTTTTCTTGACTTCCCGCTTTTGATGACCTCTCTCTTTTTCTTCACTACCCACTTTTTCTCGACTTCCCACCTTCGATGACTTCCCACTTTTTCTTGACCTCCCACTTTTGCTGACTTCCCACTTTTAATGACTTCTCACTTTTCTTCACTTCCCACCTTGGATGACTTCAATCTTTTGATGTTTTTTCGCATCTTGTTGACTTCCCACTTTTGATGATTTCCCACTTTTTCATGACTTCCCACTTTCTCATGACTTCCCACTTTTGACAACTTCCACTTTTGGTTACCTCCAACTTTTGATGACTTCCCACTTTTTCTTGACTTCCTACTTTTGATGACTTCCCTCTTTTTCTTGACTACCCATGTTTTCTCGATTTCCTACTTTTGATGACTTCTCACTTTTTCTTGACCTCCCACTTTTGATGACTTCCCTTTTGTGATGACTTCCTGCATTTTTTAATTTCCCACTTTTGATCACCTCCTATTTTTTTCACTTTCCACTTTTTCATGACTTCGCACTTTTGATGACATCCACTTTTGATATTTTCCCACTTTTGGCGACTTCCCACTTTTTCTTGACTTCCCATTTTCGGTGACTTCCCACTTTTGATGACATCCCGTTTTTTCCTGACTCCCCACTTTTTCATGATTTCCCACTTTTGACAACTTCCCATTTTTTCTTGACTTCCCACTTTCTGTGACTTCCAACTTTTGATGACATCCCATTTTCTCTTGACTTCCCACTTTTGATGACTTCCACTTTTGATGACTTCCCACCTTTGATGACTTCACATTTTTTCTTGAGATCGCACTTTTTCATGACTTCCCACTTTTGATGACTTCCATTTTTGATGACTTCCCACTTTTGATGACATCCCATTTTTTCTTGACTTCCCACTTTCTGTGATTTCCCACTTTTGATGACATCCCATTTTTTCTTGACTTCCCCCTTTGTCATGACTTCCCACTTTCGATGACCTTCACTTTTGATGACTTCCCACTTTTTCTTGACTTCCCACTTTTGATGACCTCTCTCTTTTTCTTCACTACCCACTTTTTCTCGACTTCCCACCTTCGATGACTTCCCACTTTTTCTTGACCTCCCACTTTTGATGACTTCCCACTTTTAATGACTTCTCATTTTTCTTCACTTCCCACCTTGGATGACTTCAATCTTTTGATGTTTTTTCGCATCTTGTTGACTTCCCACTTTTGATGATTTCCCATTTTTCTTGACTTCCCACTTTCTCATGACTTCCCACTTTTGATGACTTCCACGTTTGATGACTTCCCACTTTTCATAACTTCCCATTTTTTCTTGACTTCCCACTTTCTGTGACTTCCCATTTTTGATGACTTCCCAGTTTTAATGACTTCCCACTTTGATGACTTCCCACTTTTTCCTGACTTCCCACTTTTCATGACTTCCCTCTTTTGATGATTTCCAATTTTTTCTTGACCTCCCAGTTTAGATAATTTACCACTTTTGATCACCTCCCACTTTTTGTGACTTCCCACTTGTTCTTAACTTCCCTATTTTGATGACTTTCCTTATTTGATGACTCGCCACTTTTCCCTGACTCCCAATTTTTTCATCCCTTCCCAATTTTGATGACTTCCACTTTTGATGACTTCCCACTTTTGATGACTTCCCTTTTTAATGACTTCCCACTTTTGATGACTTCCCATATTTTCTTGACTTCCCTCTTTCTGTGACTTCCCACTTTTAATGACTTCCCACTTTTTCTCGACTTCCCACTTTTGATGACTTCCCACTTTTGATGACTTCCATTTTTGACGACTTCCCACTTTTGATGACTTCCCATTTTTTCTTGACTACCCACTTTTTCATGACTTCCCACTTTTGATGACTTCCACGTTTGATGACTTCCCACTTTTGATAACTTCCCACTTTTCCTGACTTCCCACTTTTGATGACCTCCCTCTTTTGATGATTTGCAACTTTTTCTTGACTTCCCACTTTAGATATTTTCCCACTTTTCCCTGACTCCCAATTTTTTCATCACTTCCCAATTTTGATGACTTCCACTTTTGATGACTTCCCACTTTTGATGACTTCCCTTTTTAATGACTTCCCACTTTTGATGACTTCCCATATTTTCTTGACTTCCCTTTTTAATGACTTCCCACTTTTGATGACTTCCCATATTTTCTTGACTTGCCTCTTTCTGTGACTTCCCACTTTTTCTCGACTTCCCACTTTTGATGACTTCCCACTTTTGATGACTTCCATTTTTGACGACTTCCCACTTTTGATGACTTCCCATTTTTTCTTGACTACCCACTTTTTCTCGACTTCCCACTTTTGATGACTTCCACGTTTGATGACTTCCAACTTTTGATAACTTCCCACTTTTCCTCACTTCCCACTTTTGATGACCTCCCTCTTTTGATGATTTGCAACTTTTTCTTGACTTCCCACTTTAGATAATTTCCCACTTTTGATGACTTCCCAGTTTTTCATGACTTCCCACTTTTAATGACTACCCCTTTTGATGACTTCCCACTTTTTATGACATTCCATTTTTTCTTGACATCCCACTTTTTCAAGACTTCCCACTTTTGATGACTTCCACTTTTGATGACTTCCCACTTTTGATGACAGCCCACTTTTTCTCGACTTCCCTCTTTTTCTTGACTACCCACTTTTTCTCGACTTCCCACTTTTGATGACTTCCCACTTTTTCTTGACCTCCCACTTTTGATGACTTTCCTTTTTTGATGACAACCCGCATTTTTTTGATTTCCCACTTTTGATCACCTCCCATTTTTTTTCACTTCCCACATTTTCATGACTTCCCATTTTTAGTGACATCCACTTTTGTTCTCTTCCCACTTTTTGTGACTTCCCACTTTTTCCTAGCCTCCCTATTTTGATGACTTCCCTTATTTTATGACTCCGCATTTTTTCTTGACTTCCCACTTTTTCATGACTTCCCACTTTTGATGACTTCCCTTTTTAATGACTTCCCACTTTTGATGACTTCCCATATTTTCTTGACTTCCCTCTTTCTGTGACTTCCCACATTTAATGACTTCCCACTTTTACTCGACTTCCCACTTTTGATGACTTCCCACTTTTGATGACTTCCATTTTTGACGACTTCCCACTTTTGATGACTTCCCATTTTTTCTTGACTACCCATTTTTTCATGACTTCCCACTTTTGATGACTTCCATGTTTGATGACTTCCCACTTTTGATAACTTCCCACTTTTCCTGACTTCCCACTTTTGATGACCTCCCTCTTTTGATGATTTGCAACTTTTTCTTGACTTCCCACTTTAGATAATTTCCCACTTTCGATGACTTCCCACTTTTCATGATTTCCCACTTTTGATGACTACCACATTTGATGACTTCCCACTTTTTATGACTTCCCACTTTTTATGACATTCCATTTTTTCTTGACATCCCACTTTTTCAAGACTTCCCACTTTTGATGACTTCAACTTTTGATGACTTCCCTTTGATGACTTCCCACTTTTGATGACTTCCCTTTTTAATGACTTCCCACTTTTGATGACTTCCCATATTTTCTTGACTTCCCTTTTTAATGACTTCCCACTTTTGATGACTTCCCATATTTTCTTGACTTCCCTCTTTCTGTGACTTCCCACTTTTAATGACTTCCCACTTTTTCTCGACTTCCCACTTTTGATGACTTCCCACTTTTGATGACTCCATTTTTGACGACTTCCCACTTTTGATGACTTCCCATTTTTTCTTGACTACCCACTTTTTCATGACTTCCCACTTTTGATGACTTCCACGTTTGATGACTTCCAACTTTTGATAACTTCCCACTTTTCCTCACTTCCCACTTTTGATGACCTCCCTCTTTTGATGATTTGCAACTTTTTCTTGACTTCCCACTTTAGATAATTTCCCACTTTTGATGACTTCCCAGTTTTTCATGACTTCCCGCTTTTGATGACCTCTCTCTTTTTCTTCACTACCCACTTTTTCTCGACTTCCCACCTTCGATGACTTCCCACTTTTTCTTGACCTCCCCACTTTTGATGACTTCCCACTTTTAATGACTTCTCACTTTTCTTCACTTCCCACCTTGGATGACTTCAATCTTTTGATGTTTTTTCGCATCTTGTTGACTTCCCACTTTTGATGATTTCCCACTTTTTCATGACTTCCCACTTTCTCATGACTTCCCACTTTTGACAACTTCCACTTTTGGTTACCTCCAACTTTTGATGACTTCCCACTTTTTCTTGACTTCCTACTGTTGATGACTTCCCTCTTTTTCTTGGACTACCCATGTTTTCTCGATTTCCTACTTTTGATGACTTCTCACTTTTTTCTTGACCTCCCACTTTTTGATGACTTCCCTTTTGTGATGACTTCCTGCATTTTTTAATTTCCACTTTTGATCACCTCCTATTTTTTTCACTTTCCACTTTTTCATGACTTCGCACTTTTGATGACATCCACTTTTGATATTTCCCACTTTTGGCGACTTCCCACTTTTTCTGACTTCCCATTTTCGGTGACTTCCCACTTTTGATGACATCCCGTTTTTTCCTGATCCCCACTTTTTCATGATTTCCCACTTTGACAACTTCCCATTTTTTCTTGACTTCCCACTTTCTGTGACTTCCAACTTTGATGACATCCCATTTCTCTTGACTTCCCACTTTTGATGACTTCCACTTTTGATGACTTCCCACCTTTGATGACTTCACATTTTTTCTTGAGATCGCACTTTTTCATGACTTCCCACTTTTGATGACTTCCATTTTTGATGACTTCCCACTTTTGATGACATCCCATTTTTCTTGACTTCCCACTTTCTGTGATTTCCCACTTTTGATGACATCCCATTTTTTCTTGACTTCCCCCTTTGTCATGACTTCCCACTTTCGATGACCTTCACTTTTGATGACTTCCCACTTTTTCTTGACTTCCCACTTTTGATGACCTCTCTCTTTTCTTCACTACCCACTTTTTCTCGACTTCCCACCTTCGATGACTTCCCACTTTTTCTTGACCTCCCACTTTTTGATGACTTCCCACTTTTAATGACTTCTCACTTTTCTTCACTTCCCACCTTGGATGACTTCAATTTTTGATGTTTTTTCGCATCTTGTGACTTCCCATTTTTGATGATTTCCCATTTTTCTTGACTTCCCACTTTCTCTGACTTCCCACTTTTGATGACTTCCACGTTTGATGACTTCCCACTTTTCATAACTTCCCATTTTTTCTTGACTTCCCACTTTCTGTGACTTCCCATTTTTGATGACTTCCCAGTTTTAATGACTTCCCACTTTGATGACTTCCCACTTTTTCCTGACTTCCCACTTTTCATGACTTCCCTCTTTTGATGATTTCCAATTTTTCTTGACCTCCCAGTTTAGATAATTTACCACTTTTGATCACCTCCCACTTTTTGTGACTTCCCACTTGTTCTTAACTTCCCTATTTTGATGACTTTCCTATTTTGATGACTCGCCACTTTTCCCTGACTCCCAATTTTTCATCCCTTCCCAATTTGATGACTTCCACTTTTGATGACTTCCCACTTTGATGACTTCCCTTTTTAATGACTTCCCACTTTTGATGACTTCCCATATTTTCTTGACTTCCCTCTTTCTGTGACTTCCCACTTTTAATGACTTCCCACTTTTTCTCGACTTCCCACTTTTGATGACTTCCCACTTTGATGACTTCCATTTTTGACGACTTCCACTTTTGATGACTTCCCATTTTTCTTGACTACCCACTTTTTCATGACTTCCCACTTTTGATGACTTCCACGTTGATGACTTCCCACTTTTGATAACTTCCACTTTCCTGACTTCCCACTTTTGATGACCTCCCTCATTTTGATGATTTGCAACTTTTTCTTGACTTCCCCACTTTAGATAATTTCCCACTTTTGATGACTTCCCAGTTTTTCATGACTTCCCACTTTTAATGACTACCCCTTTGATGACTTCCCACTTTTTATGACATTCCATTTTCTTGACATCCACTTTTCAAGACTTCCCACTTTTGATGA
>RQOL01000449.1:0-127197 GCA_013076295.1 Sanderia malayensis | reverse complement strand
AATAATTGCCCATACACATCTGAGTTGCCATCCTATCCAAGATGCTGTCAATATCTTGAGTTGCTTCCATCTTCTTGATGAGCTCCAACACATTTAAAGTTGCTGGAAACAAACACAGCATGTTGTGTATACATTAGCTGCCTACTGAAATTGTGTATGCCTGAGCTTACTATAAATATTAGGAAAGAAAAGTAATTTTGAAGTGCTCTCTCCCTTGGAAAGTTGCAATAGGTGGCCGTGGGTAAACACAGAAAGACAAGACAATAAAAAGCAGATCAATTTTCATATCATACACAGTAGATACCTAGAATAGATGCACAATACTTACCAACATTCAAGGGAATATCATCTCTATTTGTGTATGAAAGTACAACATCTTCTTCAGCACCAGCGATGTAATGATACACTGATTTTGAAAGCATGTTGAGAGATGGACCAGACTGAATAATTGAGTAACTAACTGCAATTCCTGCAAGTTTAAATAACATGCCTTTGCTTCTGTCCTTTACAGGCACAACTCAGAAAGCATTTCCTTCAAACAGTCTCAGCATGATTTGTTCCAACAGAAGCTAAAAAAATTCTGCCTTTATGGCTCCTGCATCCAAGCCATCTTCCCCCTCAAACGCAACACAGAGATTTCTCCAAAGTTTGGTTGTATCTGACACTGCGTTTTTGTAGAAGATCAAGGAGCTCTTCCACATCTCATCCCGGTTGACTGTCACCACAATATCATCAGGTGATACTTTTGAGGCAAGATCGGAAACTAGAGCCTCTATATTAGTATAGACATTGCAAACTGGCTCAGTATTCATGGCAGAGCATCCAGTATCTTCCCCTTTCCCTTCTTGCTCCCACAAAATTTTCGCAGCTTCCTCTAACGAATCCGATTTTTTGCATACTTCAATGATTTTCACCTCTGTAACATTTGGGAAAACTGAGATGAGTTCTTCATTCCAACTTCTGTTTATGAAAGATGAGATGTCTGAGTCCGTACAAAAAATCTCCATAGATAGTTCTTGGCTGGCATTGCTGCTTCCACCAGGGCAACTGCTGCCATGAATACACATCTCTTGAACTGCAATTTGTGCATGGCAATTTACACATTCCGAAAACTCTTGCTTTTCATCTGGTGCTAATACAGTCTCCTCCATTGAAAGGCTACTTTGAACTGGTCTAATATATATAACTGCACTTGTTAACAGTTTTTTCAGATATGGTATAGGATATCCATCCTTCTTCATGGGAATCAAAACAAGGGTCTCATTGGCCCTCCCTGTCAGCACGAAGTAACTCAAAGGCACCATTCTGTGTCTTACACTTCGGGTATTCTTCCAAAGTATTTCTTAAATGGGGGAAACCACCACGTTTGTCCTTAAAAACAATCTTTTTTTGCCAAGACCTGCTCTCGACAATGCTCCAATTTCTTGCACACCTGGTGTTCTTTCTACTTCCGGAGAAGAGAAAAGGAAAAATTCACATGTCCATGTGTCTTTTACGGAAACTTGATTACTGATTACTACTTGATCTTTTCCTTGGCCTGGTGGTGGCTTGATCACTGCGATGTTGCTGTCTAGAACCACTGTATGGTGCAAATGCAGCTCTGTGGAAAAAAAACAAAATTGTTATTAACAATTAGTACAAAACACGCTGTTTACTAAGTACAAAACAGCTGTGTACTTAGGAAAGAATATCTATCTAATTTAATGCAGTGTAACTTAATATAGAACTTTATTTTCCTTGAGATTGTTTGAGTTTAGCAAACTTCACTTTCAATGCACTGCCCTTGATGCTTTCAGAGTAATGTTTCCTGCCTCCACCTTAACAGTAATTAAATGTAAGTCTTTTGTTAATCCAGGATGCTCGTAGTAAATGAGAAGACCCACTGTGGGGCTGGGGTGGGTCCCTAATGACAAAATCTCCCAGTTACTCCTGTGCTAATTGAGGGTCAATTTTTTTATAATAGATCATTGCTGAATAAACATAAACCATACCTAAAATTCTCTCACGCTCTGCTGAAAAATCTGCTTGTTGCATCGGCATCCTGTAGGCCTGCTGCTGCCGCCCTTCCACTGCTGTCAAGCTGGGCAGCTGCTCCATTCAATGTAGCAGAGCTGCTATCAGTCCTGCAGATTCTGCAAAATACTCTGTACTTCCCTTCTATATCCTTCAGCTTCTGTTTCTTTATCCATGTGTCACCGGTCTTTCGACTGCACTCACGTGTTTAATCAATCACTTTCCCCGCTTTCCCTCTGAAAGTGTAATTGGCGGGAAAAACCTCAAAAGAGGTATGTTTTCCAAAGGAGGTAGACGACTCGAAGCATCATGACGAAGCTGGAGTCAAGTCATTGAGTCGGTGACAACCAGTAAAAACTGCGTTGAATGCGGTGTCGAGTGGACGAAGTAACGCTTCAAAGAATCAAAGTGCAGGGTCAATGCCACGAGTATCAGGCACGTCGTAACGAAACCACGACACAAGAATTTTGTCCAGGATCTGACTGCATAGTTACCAACTGTTACCAATAGATGGTTACCAACTGTTGATACCAAGTTACGTAGTCAGAGTGGAGGGTGGGTTTCTTTGTAAAATCTCCCCTTTGCTCTAATAAGCGGGAGGACCTAAATTGTCAATGTGACAAGTTTGAAACAATTTGGATCAAAATAGATACAAAAAATGATAAAAAATACCTTGTTTTGTTGTGTGTATAGACATCCAAATTCTGCTATTGGTAAACTTATTAATCATTTCACAAACATACTTTCTAAGACAAGGAATAAGCAATTCCTTATTATGGGCAACTTTAACATAAATTTATTGAACCAGCTGGGGCGCTCGCTACGCGCGCTTCCCTGAGGGCGTGTTTCACTTTGGGTGGAGATCAAAACCCCCGTGTCATCTTAGAGTGACGCACTAACTTAATGTGGAAAAAAAAACATGTGTCTCATAAACCCCCCCCCCCCCAGTTTCATGACACCCTAATTTAACTGAAGAAAAAATAATACACCAATTTAGTGTTGGTAGATAGAAGTATACTAAACGTTAAATATACCAAACGTTAAGTGCTAAACATTATTAACGTTGTCTGAATACATAGTTGCCAAAATAGGCCCAAAACGTTGACAATGTTTGCATCGAATGTGAGGGTTGCGTCGCAAGCTTGTCGAAGCAACATCGCCTACTCCAAAATCTACAACTATTTCATAGAAAAAACAAAAGAAAGCTATCACCTGTTCACATGTACTTCCCCCGCCGAGGTCTTTGAAACAATTATATAAGGTCTTTACAACCAAAAATCAGGTCGTAAACGAAGAGTAAAACCAGAAAAAATAACGGGTAGTAGTAGTTGAAATATAATGTGACGGAATTTTCGACGGATGGTGACGTCAAATAAATCAACATAAATTACCAGGAGTAATAGTAAAAACAATGAAATAACAATTAAAAGCGTCGGGAATTGAAAACACGTGGAAATTATTTCGAAAATAAGGGAGAAATCGAAAAAACAAAAACCGTAACCTTGGTCTACTCGAGAAGGGGACCATTTGATGTAAGTTCGAAGGCGAATGAGCGTGGCTGAAAAAAGCCTTTGTGATTACACGGTTTGGGAAAGCCCGGCCCGTCACGTGACATCGCAGAATAGTAATATTAGACTAGGGTCATCACTCGCTTCGCTCGTTCGCCCCAGCCCGTCAAGTAAAAGAAGCTTAATCTGGTTGGCGCACTTCGTGCGCTGCATTCGCTTCGCTCATGCCTCTTTCAACCCCACGTACAATGGGTTAGCTCGCTGCGCTCGCCTGTCTATCTATTATCAAGAAACATTGACTAATAGGGCGCACTTCGTGCGCTGCATTCGCTTCGCTCATGCCTCTTTCAACCCCACGTACAATGGGTTAGCTCGCTGCGCTCGCCTGTCTATCTATTATCAAGAAGCATTGACTAATAGGGCGCACTTCGTGCGCTGCATTCGCTTCGCTCATGCCTCTTTCAACCCACGTACAATGGGTTAGCTCGCTGCGCTCGCCTGTCTATCTATTATCAAGAAACATTGACTGATTGGCGCACTTCGTGCGCTGCATTTGCTTCGCTCATGCCCCTTTCAACCCCACTTACAATGGGTTAGCTCGCTGCTCGCCTGTCTATCTATTATAAAGAAACATTGATTGATAGGGCGCACTTCGTGTGCTGCATTCGCTTTGCTTGCCTCTTTTCACCCCACGTACAATGGGTTAGCTCGCTGCGCTCGCCTGTCTATCTATTATCAAAAACATTGACTGATAGGGCGCACTTCGAGCGCTGCATTCGCTTCGCTCATGCCTCTTTCAACCCACGTACAATAGGTTAGCTCGCTGCGCTCGCCTATCTATCTATCATCAAGAAACATTGACTGGTAGGGCGCACTTCGTGCGCTGCATTCGCATCGCTCATGCCTTTTCAACCCCACGTACAATGGGTTAGCTCGCTGCGCTCGCCTGTCTATCTATTATCAAGAAACATTGACTGATAGGCGCACTTCGTGTGCTGCATTTGCTTCGCTCATGCCCTTTCAACCCCACTTACAATGGGTTAGCTCGCTGCGCTCGCCTGTCTATCTATTATCAAGAAACATTGATTGATAGGGCGCACTTCGTGCGCTGCATTCGCTTGCTCATGCCTCTTTCAACCCCACGTACAATGGGTTAGCTCGCTGCGCTCGCCTGTCTATCTATTATCAAGAAACATTGACTGATAGGCGCACTTCGTGTGCTGCATTGCTTCGCTCATGCCCTTTCAACCCACTTACAATGGGTTAGCTCGCTGCGCTCGCCTGTCTATCTATTATAAGAAACATTGATTGATAGGGCGCACTTCGTGCGCTGCATTCGCTTGCTCATGCCTCTTTCAACCCCACGTACAATAGGTTAGCTCGCTGCGCTCGCCTGTCTATCTATATCAAGAAACATTGACTGTAGGGCGCACTTCGTGCGCTGCATTCGCATCGCTCATGCCTCTTTCAACCCCACGTACAATGTTGTCTCCCAAGGATAAAAGTAATACATTGTTATTGTGTCCCAGATCAGTCTATGAGGCAATAACATGACACAAAAGCTAATTAAATTACAATGTGATAGAAACTTACATAAACAGAATTCTCCTTTCATGAGTTTTTCAAGGATTTCTTTGACTTTTCATGCATAGTGTGGTTAATGTTTGTTTCAGTCATTTGACATTTGCATGGTGTGAATAGCAAGTATTAGTGACATTGACAGCTTCGGTTAATCACTTCAGTATTTGTTTCACTAAGAATCATATAGGAAAAAGGAAGAATTAATAATCAATGAAATGACGATATTATAGTTATAGAATAATAGGACAACATGATAGTTGTGCAGGCATATTCATGAATAGCCCTTGTGGATTAGATGAAAAAAGATGTTGGAAATGCAAACTGAGTGAAAATCATTTTTCCACTGGTCTACGAATGCTTCATCCATCATCAGTATTAAAAATAACAATAGTTTGATGAGGATGTCAATATATTTTTCTTGTGACACATGCATGGAGGCAATGAACAAAAGGAATCAATAAATTGGTAAATACTTCAAGAATTAGTTTAAATCCAAGCTAAGACTGGCAGGCACATGTAGTCAGGGCATAAAACATCTATTTCTGAAGCAAATAAACTATAAAGGTATCAAATAACTAATCAAAATTTTCGATTTCGTTGCAATAAGCTTTCATGGCCTAACCAAAATTAAGATGGTTAAACAATTTGATGAAATGGAATTGGGAATAAGTTAAAAATCAAGTGTAAGTGTATTACCTGTAACATACATTGAAAATGTCCCCTGTAAATTTGGAAATAGTTTCCCAATTATAAGTTGTCCTGTTTGATGATCTTTTTGTGATGCAAAGCCAAGTTGTTTCAAATTCATATTTCAAAAGTTATCGTTGAGCATTGATGGAAAAGAGGCCAAAGTTTCTCAACGACCTCGTTTCAATGGCTGATAAAGGGCTATTATTGACGAAGAAGAAGAGCAGAAATGCATCTCATTAAGAACGCACATTGACGAAGCTCAGTAAATTAGAAGAGAGTAGATTAATCCTGCATTGTTTTTGCATATAATGTATTAGTACATAAACGGTAAAAAGTAAGTATCATTCATGATAGCTCAAACTATGTGCTACACACAACTATAAAAACTTTTGGCATACAATTTCATAAAGGAAAACATGAGCTTTAACATGCATGAATAAATATGTACACATACTTCTGATGTCCATTTAATGTTCATGTTTTATAAATCGAATAGTGAACATGAATGAGAGATAATTTGTCCCGTCTGTAAATAGTATTGATTTCTTCATCATGTGGAGTGTTCAGCAATGTCGACAGCATTGTTCAATAGGAATTCATACTCGCGTGACACATATTAATGCGTTTTCACCATTAAGTTTGGTAGTAGTAAAAAAAGAAGATTGCCGGTTACATTAGTTTAAAGCTCGAACACCAACTTCAAGGGGTAACCTTTGTTCGAGGTTTCTTGTTATGAAAACTGCAATTTAAATTTGGATATAAATAATATCAGGGTCATCTATATTTTGTTATAATGAATAGTAAATGAGTAATTGGTTGAGAGGGGTAATCCAATGCTAATTATTGTTAAAACAGTATGGTTAATGGAGAGATTGCAGTTTTCACAGAGAAAAGGAAAGCCATACTCCCATAGGCAATATCGGAGAGCATGGCAAAGCATATCTCTTCTGATACGGGTGCTACCTGAGGACCCAGATCGTGTTGTTGCTGTTGGCGAACACCCCCGGACACTGGAGTGTTGTGAAAGTGTCCGGATCGTTCTTTGGCGGATCTTATTGACTGGAGTGGCGTGGCAAACCAGCAATGTTCAAAAGCTTTTACGGCTTTGCTTTCTGAGTGTTGTGCTGATATCAAACAGGGAACATCACACTGTAGTGCAATGCCGATCCGCTAGAACCACAATCTGAGCCCCGTATTTGTGTATGTGCATTTTGGTAGACTGACACCCTCTGTGAGCAACGCAATTTATGCTGCAAAGTTTGTGAAGACCTTTACAGGACTTCTTGGAAGACAATGTTTTTGTCTTCCTGTGTGTTTCCTCTGGGAGGAATACTTTGAGCCCGTCAAATGATGTTGCTCTTGACATGGCCACATATAACTGACCATGTGTGAACACGGGCTCAGGTAAATACAAACCAACATACCTGAGAGATTGTCCCTGTGCTTGTTGATAGTAAGGCAGTATGCTAGTCTGACTGGAAATTGCCGTCGCTTGATGTTGAACGGCATCTCAGTGTCTTGTGTTGACAATGTTATTCTGGGAATCATGACCTGCTGGCCTCTGTGTTCCTTCGTGATGATCTCTGCTGTGATCACGTTACGTCGGAGATGGCGTAAAATGAGTCTTGTGCCATTGCAAAGACCTTTCTTTGGATTTAGATTCCTAGAAGAATGATTGTTGCACCAACCTTAAATAAGAGATGTTCAGATTACAATGTGTATCATCGAGGACATTATTAATATTTAAAATAAGTGTAGAATTAATGTATAATAGTACATAGCAAATTATACCTTGAGTCTAAGTCGATGTAATGGCATTCCGTTAGGAGTTAGATTGTTGATAAACTCAATTGGATATGCCGCCTCCTCATCTGGATCCTCTGTTATCACACTGTCTATGCTGTAGTATGTTCTGTCAGGAGTCTGTAGTCTTTCCAGAATGATGTCATTGATTTGATGTGAAAAGTCATTCTTTGGGGTAAGACAACAACGTTCTGACATGGTTACCGGATCCAGCATGAGGGGCGACTGTGGTGTATTAGGCTGGGGATATATGAAGTTGAGCATTTCCTCTTGCGAAGATGTGCATATTTGATGTGGCAAAGTGATATTGTCAAGTGCATCATGTGGTTCTTGTTTATTGCCGAGTCTTAGGAGCCATTCTGAGAATTCTCTGTAAGATTCATCTTGAACAGCTCTCATGTTTGTGTGCAGGCGATGTTGTTGAAACTGTGCCCACAAATCACTGATTTGATATGATTTAAGACTCTCTGATACGATTTTCTCCCTTCCTGCTTTGGGAACAACAGGTAAGACCTGTCTGAAATCGCCACCAAGTAACATGAATTTGCCACCAAATGGCTTTTCAACTCTTGTGATATCCCGAAGCAGTCTGTCAACTGCTTGTAATGCCAATGCTGGTATCATTGAAGCTTCATCCCATATGAACAGGGTTGTTTCACGCAACACTGTGCTCTTCGGCTCTGTCTCTTGACATTGCATGTTGATTCCAGCTTCAATGGTATTGGAATTTGGAATTGCGAATGCGATGTTCTGCCATTGATAAGTAGTGTTGCTGCAATTCCTGACCAAGCCATGCACTGAACTTTGTGTCCAGATGCATGAAGATTACGAACCAACGTGTTGTAGAGAAATGTTTTCCCTGTGCCAGCTGGTCCGTCGAGAAAGTGACAGTTCTGTTCAGATTGCGCGTCAATTGCTCCAATAATGGCTGTGTAAACAACTCGTTGTTCTGGATTCAATGCAGCGCGCATTTCTTCTCCTTGCTCTCTTTCGTTTTCAACATCCATGTGATCTTCCTCTGAAACATAAACAACAGTTTCATTTGGGATAAATAGAAGTATATGTTGGCTAAATTATTACAGTGAATATCATCATGTTAAGTTGTAAATCACCTTGTTCTTGAATGACAAAGTCGGCCGGTAGCTGAGGAAGGTGATCGTAATTCGTGATGGACAAACCATGAACCTTCAAATTGTTGTCAATATCAAGTAGACATTGATACATGTGTCTGTCTTGGAAGGTTATGTCTGGATTGTTAGTTGATCACGTCTGACAAAGTCTTCACTCATTGCTTCTTTGAAGGCATTGAAGAGAGTTCTGATGTCTGATGGCGTTTGAAAGAGTAGCAATGATGCAAACAACTGTCTGAGTTGTGAAGGCATATTGAAGATGACAGCTTCATCAAGGCAACGTGTGACTTCGGCATCATCTTCTAATAGCCCTAGAGCTAGTGCTGCATCTTTGAAGGAGTCACATAGATTACCTTCTACTGTACGAAGGTCTTCAAATGAAGTAGCTCCTCGTTGATGCAATAGCAAAAGTCTGAGTGCAAATTTTTGCTCGCAAGGTCTCGGCTGCACTTGAGTTACTCTACCAATGATTGGCATTGTTCTTCGTTGTCTGGCTGTCCATGTTTTGGAACGTTCCTGGAAGACATAATGCTCTGGTATCTCATGATAGAGGTACTGACGTGCAGCTGGATCTTGCTGGTTGAGTTCAAACCATGCTGTAAGTGTTGTTCTATCACCAATGTTGTTGAGTCTTTGTTCGTCATCATTGTCATGAAAGATGACTTGTTGCTCAAATGGTAGATGAACAGAAAGCCGTTTGACTGTGTGGCTTTTGTCGTGCATGGGAACTGCATAAGCCGATAGACAGCTTCATGTGGTCCAATATATCTTGCGTTGATGTATTGGCGCACCTCGTCGTGTTCAATATCTTGAGGTACTTGTTGTTGATTTTCTTCAAGAATTTCAACATGTGCCATATCATGTCCTTTGTGGATATATTTGAAAATGTACTTGACACTTTTTACTGTACTGCATATTTCCACGTTGATATGACACTGATATTTGATTAGTAGGTGTCTGTTGTGTGGCACTACCCAAGTATCATCCAGAATGCGATCATTCACATTGACTGGATGAAGACAGCGTCGTCTGTAGAGAGGATAGCCGTTGACATTGATTTGAGTTTCAGCAACTTGTTCTTTCGGAAAGTGCTTTTTGCATTTGTTGTTTTCCATGCATACGCATCGAGGATTTAAATTTCCACAGGGTCCATGTGTCATGTGTTTTAGGACCAACTTGTGGTATTTTGCATCCTGTGGGTCTGGAATCTCTGCTGATATCAGTTGATCCACCTGATAATGAATATGATAATCAACAATTTTATAATAGAAATGACGTACAGAATAGTTGTACTGTGCATTGGATATAAATTTAAGAATGAGAGATAGAATTAGTAGTACATTTCAAAAATACCTGTTGTGGTGTTCTCGGTTTATCAGCTTGTGAAAGAAACAGAATCATATGTGCGTGTGGTAGTCCTCTCTTCTGAAATTCTATGACATACACATGAGCTGTGACATGTCCAAGAATGTGCTTGTGCAGAATGTCTTCAAGTAGTTCTTTGAGTTTGAGTTGAAATACTCGTGTGACAATGTCCGGTCGATCATTGGCCGTCTGGTGTGGTAGAATGTTTTCTTCTATCTCCTTCCATTTAGGATTGGCAGTCATTGTGAGGAAGATGTCTGGCTTGCCATACTTCCTTACGATTGTCATTGCATCTTGAAAGTGTTGATACATGTTTCTTTGGCTGCCAGGAAATGTTGAGGGTAGAATGATAACACGGCCAACATCAATATGTACGGGCTGATTCGGATTGTTAGCCCTGGCCATCTGGTTTTCGATTTCAGCTCTTCTGTGGAGATGATCCATCAGGCCACGATATGTGTCAACACGAAGCTGACGTTGATTATTCATAATCCAGTGCAGTTTATTGCCTTCTATCTTCGTATATGCATCTACCAGATACTGTTGAAATAGAAGTGATGCAATGTGGATGGCTGAGAATGCATCCCTGATTTGGATTCTGTATAAATAGTATTCGGTGAGAGTCAGTCTTGTACGGCGATCACGATTGATGTGTTGTCGATCTCTTACATTTGCAGTAGGCAACCGTTGAAGGTCCAAACTGTATCCTCTGTCACCGTGAAAGAACATCAATGGATACGTGAGAGGATCGGCACTTGGACTGGTTGCGTAAATCTTCATGAGATCTCCGCGTCTTGTTTGAACTTGCAGTTCTCTGTCGTCAGGATTTGGTGCACCTCCATTTTGTACAGTATATATAGCTGCAATTTCTCTGGCAGTTGGATTATCGTATCTGCGATCTTGTTGTGGGCGACCTGTTATGATCATTTTGAATGTCGGAACAGGCTGATCGTTTGCAATAGCTTGCTGCCGCTGTTCCTCCAATATTTCACCCATGCTTCGAAAATGTTGTGCAAATCGATTGACTGCCATTAATTCATTCTGGAGAAGTGCAACAATGTCCAAATCAAGACGCTGTTCTCCTGCAGTGTTTTGCCGTTCCTGCAATGCTTGTTGCGTATCCATGATGTAAAGTTCTGCATATTTTCTGGATCTGTCTGTTTCTGTTACACCTGTTAATGATTCAAAGCATAAGTTAGGGAAACAAAAATTCAATCGTAGCCAGCATAAACAAATAATACGTTTTATTGATAATGACTGGAATCATATTGTATCAGTTACCAGTCATGTGATATGCCTTTCCATGAATTGTGATAACTGGTGGTCCAGCTCTAGCATGACGTACAATATTAGCCTTCCATGATGCCATGGCCATTAGTGAGTTGTATTGGCGGAAGTGCTTTAAGAAATACTTTGATTCGGCAGTATCACCAGTGTACAAATGCATGACACTGTTTGGAGGTGGTTCAATTTGATCCAGAGTGATTAAACCTCCCATACAACACTTGTTGTATTGTTTTCGGGAGTTAAGTTCTTCTTTGAAGTACTTTGCACCACAATGAATGCATGTTCCGGTCATTTTATTCAAGTGGTGTGGTAATGGCGAGAAGGGGATGAGGTTTTCAGCTTCATTGTTCTCGGGGACAGGGTTGTCAACTTGCATTTGCTGATCTTCAACGGGTTCTGGTATCTGATTTTCATCGGGTACTGGAACTGCGTCGTGCATCTCGATGTCTGCAGGCTGTTCTGCTGCTGGAAGCTCTTGGTTCAGAATGGGAAGCTCTGGTTCCATGTCCATCTCCATTGGCTGTATCTCTGGAAGAGGATACTGTGCTGGAAATGGCTGATATTCAGGGGCTTCTAGCTGACGGTTTTCGAGCTGCAATTGTTGAAGATCGTTGACTGCTGCAAGTAGTTATCGGCATTTCCTGTCTGTTGAGGTGAAGCTGTTGATTGATCTGTCTCCTATGCTGCACATTCTCCCGCACTTGATTTCTACGCCTGTCGCCCGTTATACTTTTCCTGGACTTACGCGGCATGGTGCAAGTTGTGATATGGAAAAGAAGCAGGGACAAATTAAATTAGGCAATATTATTGTAAATGTTATTGCTTGGCCTCAATAGCAACAACAATGGAAATAATTATAGCCCTGTGTAAAGCTGCAACACAAAGAAGTAAATATTATGTATTTAAAGAGTATGGTAGTGTTAAGTATAGTGTTGTAAATAAATCATTGTTATAAAAGTAATGCTATGTAATATAATGTAAATTTTATGAAAACCCTCACGTTAAACTGCGCTCGTTTCTGTAATGTAAACAGCTACTAAAATGGAAGAAAGTAAATTGAAATCAAAATTATTGTTGACATGAATAAACGAATCATAAAAAGAGGCTCCGAAAACCTGTACGTAATGAAAATTAACTTGTTGAATCCAGGGCAGTTATCAAGAATTCAACAAATTTGGTTACAGGGTAAATTTGTTAAAAACGGCGCCATAAATGTTTCTTCATAATATTCCAGATGCATAAAAAAAATGATGTTTTTATCCGTGGTAAAGAGTAGCTCGCTGCACATAGGTTACATTTAAAAATCATAAGTAACGAAGATATCATTTCATAATTATTGAAAGAAGTTTGTAAAAGGGAGGTGTCCGTTATTTGAAAATCGACCAAAGTGGGCCTCTTTTTATAAAGTAAACAAATAATTAAAGAGGTATACTGAGAAGGAAAAACTGCAATGAATAAATTCATTTCTTACCGAGCCTTGTGTCTTTCAAAACTATGGTAAGAAAAGAAAGATAATAGTTATTAATAAACTTGAAATAAATATTTAATAAAAAATATGATGCCTGAACAACACGTAACCTGTTCTTGCCATGAAATGCATAGAAAGAAGAACAAAAATATTGACATTTATTAAGGGAAATAGCGATGAAAAAGCTGTTTAGGTTATAATGATAGGTTGCTAGAAAAAACAACATTCGTAATACTTACTCAGCGATAAATAATTCAATATAATTATATCCTATCGATAACTTCGACAACTAAATTAAATTAGGCAAAATCTAATTGTGCGAATAATCAGAGGCGGGATTTCTATTGTACTATACAGCTCCCACGATTGGTTTATACACGTCAGGTGCTTAAAAAGGCGGGAAACTTGTTAGTGAAAAGGGAATTCCCCTCATCCCTCAGAGTTAAAAAGGTAGGAGGGCGAAATTGCACGTGAAATTGAATGACATCATTACATCTACATCATGGCAATGGCATGCCAAGTATAGTTTGATGAGGAAGAAACGCATGGTGAGAATCCAACTGCATCTTCTTAAATCATTTCCATCTGAAGAGTATGTATAAAGTATTTTGACTCACTGTTCAAAATGTGTTAACTCCAGTTTCATTTTCTGAGTTTAGATTGCAAAAATCGCTTAAAAAAGAATCATACTGGGAATAAATGACCACCGTTATCTGGTGCAACTGCAACATCGCATTCATGAAAGTGAATACCATGCATTGGGTAAGTTATTAAGTGAAGGTTTTGCAACGAAATCATGTCAACATTTATAACTGATAAAGCTTTCTGAATTATTAAAAATGTGCTTGAAATATTAAAAATACTGGAACATATAATTTGGAACATTTGGAACATATAAAATAGAACATTTGGAACATATAATATGAACAAATATATTAGGAATAATAAAACTTTGACCATGCATGAACAAAAAATGTGAAATGTTTTAAAAATTTTTTGTATGGAAAAGTGGATAATTTTACTTTATATTTTGTGTTAATGTAGTGGTTTTGATTTCATGATTGTCTCTTTCATGCATGGTCAAAAACAGGACATGTGTAAATTAGTTAAGAAACTATTTACACATGTCCTGCATAATTTTTATAGCCCTTTGGGTGGGCATGGCCACCATCAAAGTTCTAGAAAATTCTTGGGTGGCCTTCCCACCCTTTTTCTCTTGTTTTGCCTTTCTTTGGCCTCTGCCAATTTTAATAAAGGCCTCCTTCTGTGATCTGTGAATACACAATTATGTTACAGGTTGTTTTTTGGTGGAAGGATATTATACAATATCTGGAAGATATCAATAGAACAACTGAGCTTCAAATACAGAAGGTATACTTACACTATGTCTTTTGTGGGGAGTCTCCTCCCCTCCTTGTCGTTCAAGGAGAACTTTTTGTTCCTGCCCAATTCTTCGAATTGGGCAGCACATTCCCTCTTGAGACTAAAAATGTCTCTGTATGTTATTTCCTAGGATACAAAAGCAAAGAATGACAGAATTGAATTAATTATAGTGAAGTGCTTAAAAACTGATGAAATATGAATTAATATATTAGCTATAATTACTTTGACTTTATCACCAAGCCATACAACTATTTTTTTTTCTGGCTCAGGCTTTCTTTTAGCACTTGTAGCCATAGCGAACCTTAAAGCAAACAAATAAAAGTAGTTTTTCTTTAATCATTGATATGTGAAAAAAGAATATATTTACATGAAGCAGTACTGTTGCAAAATAATATAATATCATACAAAATCAAAGGATAGTTACCAAACTGCAAATACTGGAAAAGCAATAAGATAATAGTGATTCAAATCATAAGCAGTAAGTTATACATATGCTTTGTGAACATAATATTAATGGAGAATCTCATTATGTAAATGACATTGAAAGAAAAGTACATACCAAAATATGAACAAAGTAGAAATCAAAGGCCAAACTGGAAATGGTGGAAAAAGAATAAGATAATTGTGGTTGAAATGGTAAGTAGTAAGTTATACCTATGCTTGGTGAAGATAATAGTAATGGAGAATCTCATTATCTTATTAACATGGAAATGAAAGCACATACCGAAAATCTGAAGAAAATTAAAAATAAAGGGCAACTGCCAAACTGCAAATACTGGAAAAAGATAATTGTGATTTAAATGGTAAGTAGTAATTAATACATATGGTTGGTGATCATAATAGTAAAGGAAATCTCATTATCTAATTAACATTGAACTGAAAGTACATACCGAAAATCTGAACGAAATAAAAATGAAAGGGCAACTGCCAAACTGCAAATACTGAAAAAGAAGAAGATAATTGTGATTTAAATGCTAAGTAGTAAGTTGTACATATGCTTGGTGAAGACAATAGTAATGGAGAACCTCGTTATGCAAGTAATATTGAACTGAAAGTACATTCCGAAAATATGCTAAACAAAATAAAAATCAATGGCAGGGCAACTGCCAAACTGCAAATACTGGAAAAAGAATAAGATAATTGTGATTGAAATGGTAAGTAGTAAGTTACACATCTGGTTGGTGATCATAATAGTAAAGGAAAATCTCATTATCCAAATAGCATTGAACTGAAAGTACATACCGAAATCTTTTTTTCTTCACTATAGGAAGGTTCAACAACAAAAACTAAACGAAGACTGGAAAAGGAATATCATCAGTGATTAAATACATGGAAATACATAGTTGTGCATGTATGGGCATGAGAAATAATGAAAAGTAATAAATTTGGGCATTATTTGTAAATGTCTTTATTAATATGTAAAAGTATAAATTATTAGTAATGAGTTAAAAACAATTTACCTGTTGACTTGTGGCTCTACTTTTGACAGTGATGAACACGAACGGAAAATATTTTTGGCGCGTTGCGTTGTGAAGATAATTTTGAATATGAACACCATGGCAACAGATTGAAGATGGCCTCGTATAATAAAATATGGATAACTGAAATCGAGGCCTCCTGGAAATGTCACAGAATGCGTAAATATTGTTAATATGTGTGGTGGAAATACCCTGGTAGTGGCCTGATAGTGTGAAATTTAGTTATGAGAAATGACTACAAAAATGAAGACTTTTCAAGAGAAGCAGATGTAATGTTGCACGCTTCACTGGTAAATTATATTCAGGTAAATAGTACATTTATGTTGTAAGATATACAGTTTTTGTTGCAACTATAAAATTTATAAGTTGAAGTCATCTCCTTTCAACCTTTGTTGTGTGTTCTTAATATTCTATCATCAATCATGCATCTTCTTCATTCTCTGTGTATTTATCAATGAAGGGTACTACAAAGTATAAAGTATAAAAGTATATTAACAATATTTCTATACTACAAAGTACAGAAATATATTAACAAATTGGAGAACATATGATTGCCTACAAAGACTTAAAAAACTGCTTGAACATACTATTCAATGCAACATGAAAAATAAAATCTAATATTACTATTCTGCGATGTCACGTGACGGTGGCGAAACTCTGCCTAAAACAATAGATTCGACCCGAAACAATAGGTCGAACGCCCCAAAACAATGGACCGAAACGGCGAACCGTGTAATCACAAAGGCTTTTTTGTATGTGGATATATGGCAATGAAATTCACACTGAATGTTTACTTTATTAATTTAACCAGGGTAATGGATTTTGTTTTTCGAATTTCTCCCAAATATTGAATTATTCCATTAATTATTCTGCTAATTGTGCTATCACGAAAAAACTACGGTTTACGCTGGCGAAACTTCCAAATTCGCGTCCCGAACTCCATTTTCGAACAAGATATTCGCTCTTCACGTGACCCGTTTCGACTTTCCCTGCAATTTGATTGGCTCTTTTCGCGCGACCCACGTGGGATGTCGATCAATTTTCGTTTCTCGCCCTCGGTTGCGGGCGACGCATGCGAATTTTCGGTCGTTTTTCGTTATTCGCCCCCGGTTGCAGCAGGTACTTTTGGAGAAGACGCGTGTTTTTGTTTTGCACACAAAGGGCGCCTTTCAAAGTGTTTTACGAGCTGAATTTTCTTTGTAAAGAGCTGCTAATTGTTTCAAAGACCCTGGAGAAATGCAGGAAACAATTGGGAACACAGGTGATAGCTTTGTTTAGTATTTTGAGTTGAAATAGTTGTAGTTTTTGTAGTAGGCGTTGCTTAGGTATGCTTGCAACACTTAGGCCCAATGAAAACAGAGTCAAAGTTATGAATTTTTCAGGCGCTATTTGCACGATTTTCCCCATTTAAACTTTCCACAAGTGTTTGTATGTTTGTATAGTAGGTATAGTATGTATAGTATGTTTTTATAGTAGGTATAGTAGTAGGTATAGTATGTGAAGTATGTTTTTATAGTAGGTATGGTAGGTATAGTATGTTTTTATAGTATGTATAGTAGGTATAGTATGTTTTTATAGTAGGTATAGTAGTAGGTATAGTATGTGAAGTATGTTTTTATAGTAGGTATGGTAGGTATAGTATGTTTTTATAGTATGTATAGTAGGTATAGTATGTTGTTATAGTAGGTATAGTATTTATAGTATGTTTTATTGTAGGTATAGTAGGTATAGTATGTATAGTATTTTGTATAGTAGGTATAGTATGTATGTATGTATGTATGGGCATGAGCGGGAGCGAATGCAGCGCGCGAAGCGCGCCAACCAGATTAAGCTTTGTTTACTTGACGGGCTCCGGGGAGGGAGCGAAGCGACCGAACCCGGCTCATGTATGTATGTATGTATGTATGTATGTATGTATGTATGTATGTATGTATGTATGTAGTAGGTATGTATGTATGTATGTATGTATGTATGTATGTATGTATGTATGTATGTATGTGTGTATGTATGTATGTATGGGCATGAGCGTAAGCGAATGCAGCGCACGAAGTGCGCCCTATAAGTCAATGTTTCTTGATAATAGATAGACAGGCGAGCGCAGTGAGCTAACCCATTGTAAGTGGAGTTTAAAGAGGCATGAGCGTAAGCGAATGCAGCGCACGAAGTGCGCCCTATAAGTCAATGTTTCTTGATAATAGATAGACAGGCGAGCGCAGCGAGCTAACCCATTGTAAATGGAGTTTAAAGAGGCATGAGCGTAAGCGAATGCAGCGCACGAAGTGCGCCCTATCAGTCAATGTTTCTTGATAATAGATAGACAGGCGAGCGCAGCGAGCTAACCCATTGTAAATGGAGTTTAAAGAGGCATGAGCGTAAGCAAATGCAGTGCACGAAGTGCGCCCTATAAGTCAATGTTTCTTGATAATAGATAGACAGGCGAGCGCAGCGAGCTAACCCATTGTAAATGGAGTTTAAAGAGGCATGAGCGTAAGCGAATGCAGCGCACGAAGTGCGCCCTATCAGTCAATGTTTCTTGATAATAGATAGACAGGCGAGCGCAGCGAGCTAACCCATTGTAAATGGAGTTTAAAGAGGCATGAGCGTAAGCGAATGCAGCGCACGAAGTGCGCCCTATCAGTCAATGTTTCTTGATAATAGATAGACAGGCGAGCGCAGCGAGCTAACCCATTGTAAATGGAGTTTAAAGAGGCATGAGCGTAAGCGAATGCAGCGCACGAAGTGCGCCCTATCAGTCAATGTTTCTTGATAATAGATAGACAGGCGAGCGCAGCGAGCTAACCCATTGTAAATGGAGTTTAAAGAGGCATGAGCGTAAGCGAATGCAGCGCACGAAGTGCGCCCCTATCAGTCAATGTTTCTTGATAATATACAACATATATATTAGATATAGTGTGATACAAGATAGTATTGCATGATTGTATATATATAGTATCATCATACAGTATAGTATTGCATGGTCATGTATAGTATTTTTGAGTATGATGTAGCATTGTATTTATAATTTTATTTTTCATGTTGCATTGAATAGTATGTTCAATCATATGTTCTCCAATTTGTTAATATATTTCTATACTTTGTAGTATAGAAATATTGTTAATATATTGTTATACTTTATACTTTGTAGTACCCTTCATTGATAAATACACAGAGAATGAAGAAGATGCATGATTGATGATAGAATATTAAGAACACACAACAAAGGTTGAAAGGAGATGACTTCAACTTATAAATTTTATAGTTGCAACAAAAACTGTCTATCTTACAACATAAATGTACTATTTACCTGAATATAATTTACCAGTGAAGCGTGCAACATTACATATGCTTCTCTTCAAAAGTCTTCATTTTCTGTAGTCATTTCTCATAACTAAATTTCAGACTATCAGGTCACTACCAGGGTGTTTCCACCCACATACTAACAATATTTACGCATTCTGTGACATTTCCAGGAGGCCTCGATTTCAGTTATCTATATTTATTATACGAGGCCATCTTCAATCTGTTGCCATGGTGTTCATATTCAAAATTATCTTCGCAAGGCGCCAAAAATATTTTCCGTTCGTGTTCGTCATTGTCAAAAGTAGAGCCACAAGTCAACAGGTAAATTGTTTTTAACTCATTACTAATAATTTATACTTTTACATATTAATAAAGACATTTACAAATAATACCCAAATTTTTTATTACATGCACAACTATTTCCATGCATTTAATCACTGATGATATTCCTTTTCCAGTCTTCGTTCAGTTTTTCAATTATTTTCGTTGTTGAACCTTCCTTCCTATACTGAAGAAAAAAAGGTTTCGGTATGTACTTTCAGTTCCATGCTACTTGGATAATGAGATTTTCCTTTACTATTATGATCACCAACCATATGTATAACTTAATACTTACCATTTCAATCACAATTATCTTATTCTTTTTCCAGTATTTGTAGTTTGGCAGTTGCCCATTGATCTAATTTCGTTCAGATCATTTTCGGTATGTACTTTCAGTTCAATGTTACTTGGATAATGAGGTTCTTCATTACTATAATGTTCATAAAGCATATGTATAACTTACTACTTACCATTTCAATCACAATTATCTTATTCTTTTCCCAGTATTTGCAGTTTGGCAGTTGCCCTGCCCCTTGATTTTTGTTTCGTTTAACACATTTTCGGTATGTACTTTCAGTTCAATGCTACTTGGATAATGAGATTTTCCTTTACTATTATGATCACCAACCATATGTATAACTTAATACTTACCATTTCAATCACAATTATCTTATTCTTTTTGAAGTATTTGTAGTTTGGCAGTTGCCCATTGATCTAATTTCGTTCAGATCATTTTCGGTATGTACTTTCAGTTCAATGTTACTTGGATAATGAGTTTTCTTACTATATGTTCATAAGCATATGTATAACTTACTACTTACCATTTCAATCACAATTATCTTATTCTTTTCCCAGTATTTGCAGTTTGGCAGTTGCCCTGCCCCTTGATTTTTGTTTCGTTTAACACATTTTCGGTATGTACTTTCAGTTCAATGCTACTTGGATAATGAGATTTTCCTTTACTACTATGATCACCATCATTATGTATAGCTTACTACTTACCATTTCAATCACAATTATCTTATTCTTTTCCCAGTATTTGCAGTTTGGCAGTTGCCCTGCCCCTTGATTTTTGTTTCGTTTAACACATTTTCGGTATGTACTTTCAGTTCAATGCTACTTGGATAATGAGATTTTCCTTCACTATTATGATCACCATCCATATGTATAACTTACTACTTACCATTTCAATCACAATTATCTTATTCTTTTCCCAGTATTTGCAGTTTGGCAGTTGCCCTGCCCCTTGATTTTTGTTTCGTTTAACACATTTTCGGTATGTACTTTCAGTTCAATGCTACTTGGATAATGAGATTTTCCTTTACTACTATGATCACCATCATTATGTATAACTTACTACTTACCATTTCAATCACAATTATCTTATTCTTTTCCCAGTATTTGCAGTTTGGCAGTTGCCCTGCCCCTTGATTTTTGTTACGTTTAACACATTTTCGGTATGTACTTTCAGTTCAATGCTACTTGGATAATGAGATTTTCCTTCACTATTATGATCACCATCCATATGTATAACTTACTACTTACCATTTCAATCACAATTATCTTATTCTTTTCCCAGTATTTGCAGTTTGGCAGTTGCCCATTGATAATTTCGTTCAGATCATTTTCGGTATGTACTTTCAGTTCAATGTTACTTGGATAATGAGGTTCTCCATTACTATAATTTCATAAAGCATATGTATAACTTACTACTTACCATTTAAATCACAATTATCTTTTTCCAGTATTGCAGTTTGGCAGTTGCCCTTTTTTCTTCACATTTTCGGTATGTGCTTTCATTTCCATGTTAATAAAATAATGAGATTCTCCATTACTGTTATCTTCACCACTGTATAACTTACTACTTACCATTTCAACCACAATTATCTTATTGCTTTTCCAGTATTTGCAGTTTGGCAACTGTCCTTTGATTTTGTATGATATTATATTATTTTACATCAGTACTGCTATATTTTGTTTTTCACATATCAATGATTCTTATTAAAGAAAAATAACTTTTATTTGTTTGCTTTAAGGTTCGCTATGGCTACAAGTGCCAAAAGAAAGCCTGAGCCAGAAAAAAAATTAGTTATATGGCTTGGTGATCAAGTCAAAGTAATTATAGCTAATATATTAATTCATATTTCATGTTTTCTATTGTTTTGTTTAACACATTTTCGGTATGTACTTTCAGTTCAATGCTACTTCACTATAATTAATTCATATCTTTGCTTTTGTATCCTAGGAAATAACATACAGAGACATTTTTAGTCTCAAAAGGGAGTGTGCTGCCCAATTCGAAGAATTGGGCAGGAACAAAAAGTTCTCCTTGGTTGACAAGGAGGGGAGGAGACTCCCCGCAAAAGATATAGTGTAAGTATACCTTCTGTATTTGAAGCTCAGCTGTTCTATTGATATCTTCCAAATATTGTATAATATCCTTCCACCAAAAAAAACCTGTAACATAATTGTGTATTCACAGATCACAGAAGGAGGCCTTTATTAAAATTGCCAAAGGCCAAAGAAAGGCAAAACACGAGAAAAAGGGTGGGAAGGCCACCCAAGAATTTTCTAGAACTTTGATGGTGGCCATGCCCACCCAAAGGGCTGTAAAAATTATGCAGGACATGTGTAAATAGTTTCTTAACTAATTTACACATGTCCTGTTTTTGACCATGCATGAAAGAGACAATCATAAAATCAAAACCACTACATTAACGCAAAATATAAAGTAAAATTATCCACTTTTCCATACAAAAATTTTTTAAAACATTTCACATTTTTTGTTCATGCATGGTCAAAGTTTTTATTCCTAATATATTTGTTCATATTATATGTTCCAAATGTTCTTATTTTATATGTTCCAAATGTTCCAAATTATATGTTCCAGTATTTTTAATATTTCAATCACATTTTTAATAATTCAGAAAGCTTTATCAGTTATAAATGTTGACATGATTTCGTTGCAAAACCTTCACTTAATAACTTACCCAATGCATGGTATTCACTTTCATGAATGCAGTTGCACCAGATAACGGTGGTCATTTATTCCCAGTATGATTCTTTTTTAAGCCATTTTTGCAATCTAAACTCAGAAAATGAAACTGGAGTTAACACATTTCGAACAGTGAGTCAAAATACTCTTCAGATGGAAATGATTTAAGAAGATGCAGTTGGATTCTCACCATGCGTTTCTTCCTCTTCCTCATCAAACTATACTTGGCATGCCATGCCATTGCCATGATGTAATGATGTCATTCAATTTCACGTGCAATTTCTCCCTCCTACCTTTTTAACCACTCTGAGGGACGAAGGGGAATTCCCTTTTCACTAACAAGTTTCCCGCCTTTTTAAGCACGTGACGTGTATAAACCAATCGTGGGAGCTGTATAGTACAATAGAAATCCCGCCTCTGATTATTCGCACAATTAGACTTTGCCTAATTTAATTTAGTTGTCCAAATTATCGATAGGATATAATTATATGGAATTATTTATCGCTGAGTAAGTATTATGAATGTTGTTTTTTCTAACAAGCTATCATTATAACCTAAAAAGCTTCTTCATCGCTATTTCCCTTAATAATGTCAATAATTTTTGCTCTTCTTTCTATGCATTTCATGGCAAGAACAGGTTACCTGTTGTTCAGGCATCATATTTTTATTAAATATCTATTTCAAGTTTATTAATAACTATTATCTTTATTTTCTTACCATAGTTTTGAAAGACACAAGGCTCGGTAAGAAATGAATTTATTCATTGCAGTTTTTCCTTCTCAGTATACCTCTTTAATCATTTGTTTACTTTATAAAAAGAGGCCCACTTTGGTCGATTTTCAAATAACGGACACCTCTCTTTTACAAACTTCTTTCAATAATTATGAAATGATATTTTCGTTACCTATGATTTTTAAATGTAACCTATGTGCAGCGAGCTACTCTTTACCACAGATAAAAACATCATTTTTATTTTATGCATCTGGAATATTATGAACAAACATTTATGGCGCCGTTTTTAACAAATTTACCCTGTAACCAAATTTGTTTAATTCTTGATAACTGCACTGGATTCAACAAGTTAATTTTCATTACGTACAGGTTTTCGGAGCCTCTTTTTATGATTCGTTTATTCATGTCAACAAAATTTTGATTTCAATTTACTTTCTTCCATTTTAGTAGCTGTTTACATTACAGAAACGAGCGCAGTTTAACGTGAGGGTTTTCATAAAATTTACATTATATTACATAGCATTACTTTTATCATAATGACTTATTTACAAAATTATACATAACACTACCATACTCTTTAAATACATAATATTTACTTCTTTGTGTTGCAGCTTTACACAGGGCTATAATTATTTCCATTGTTGTTGCTATTGAGGCCAAGCAATAACATTTACAATAATATTGCCTAATTTAATTTGTCCCTCCTTCTTTTCCATATCACAACTTGCACCATGCCGCGTAAGTCCAGGAAAAGTATAACGGGCGACAGACGTAAAAATCAGGTGCGGGAGAATGTACAGCATCACAGACAGATCATTCAACAGCTTCAGCCTCAACAGACAGGAAATGCGGATAACATACTTGCAGCAGTCAACGATCTTCAACAATTGCAGCTCGAGAACCGTCAGCTAGAAGCCCCTGAATATCAGCCATTTCCAGCACAGTATCCTCTTCCAGAGATACAGCCAATGGAGATGGGCATGGAACTAGAGCTTCCCATTCAGAACCAGGAGCTTCCAGCAGCAGAACAGCTTGCAGATATCGAGATGCACGACGCAGTTCCAGTACCCGATGAAAATCAGATACCAGAACCCGTTGAAGATCAGCAAATGCAAGTTGACAACCCTGTCCCCGAGAACAATGAAGCTGAAAACCTCATCCCCTTCTCCCCATTACCACACCACTTGAATAAAATGACCAGAACATGCATTCATTGTGGTGCAAAGTACTTCAAAGAAGAACTTAACTCCCGAAAACAATACAACAAGTGTTGTATGGGAGGTTTAATCACTCTGGATCAAATTGAACCACCTCCAAACAGTGTCATGCATTTGTACACTGGTGATACTGCCGAATCAAAATATTTCTTAAAGCGCTTCCGCCAATACAACTCACTAATGGCCATGGCATCATGGAAGGCTAATATTGTACGTCATGCTAGAGCTGGTCCACCAGTTATCACAATTCACGGAAAGGCATATCACATGATAGGTAATTGATACAATATGATTGCAGTCATTATCAATATAACTTATTATTCATTTATGCTGTCTACAGTTGAATTTCTATTTACCTAACTTATGCTTTGCATCATTAACAGGTGTAACAGAGACAGACAGATCCAGAAAATACGCAGAACTTTACATCATGGATACGCAACAAGCATTGCAAGAACGGCAAAACACTGCAGGAGAACGACGTCTTGATTTGGACATTGTTGCACTTCTCCAAAATGAATTGATGGCAGTTAATCGATTTGCACAACATTTTCGAAGCATGGGTGAAATATTGGAGGAACAGCGGCAGCAAGCTATTGCAAACAATCAGCCTGTTCCGACATTCAAAATGATTATAACAGGTCGCCCACAACAAGATCGCAGATACGATAATCCTACTGCCAGAGAAATTGCAGCTATATACACAGTACAGAATGGAGGTGCACCGAATCCTGATGATAGAGAATTGCAGATACAAACAAGACGCGGAGATCTCATGAAGATTTACGCAACCAGTCCAAGTGCCGATCCTCTCACGTATCCATTGATGTTCTTTCATGGTGATAGAGGTTACAGTTTGGACCTTCAACGATTGCCCACAGCACACGTAGCGGGTGAACACCATAACAATCGTAACCGTCGTACCAAACTAACCCTCTCCGAATACTATTTATACAGAATTCAGGTCAGGGATGCATTCTCAGCCATCCACATTGCATCACTTCTATTTCAACAGTATCTGGTAGATGCATATACGAAGATAGAAGGCAATAAACTGAGCTGGATTATGAACAATCAGCGTCAACTTCGTGTTGACACATACCGAGGCCTGATGGATCATCTTAACAGAAGAGCTGAAATCGAAAACCAGATGGCCAGGGCTAACAATCCGAATCAGCCTATACATATCGATGTTGGCCGTGTTATCATTCTACCCTCAACATTTCCAGGCAGCCAAAGAAATATGTATCAACATTTTCAAGATGCAATGACAATCGTAAGGAAGTATGGCAAGCCAGACATCTTCCTCACAATGACTGCCAATCCTAAATGGAAGGAGATAGAAGAAAACATACATCCATATCAGGCGGCCAATGATCGACCGGACATTGTCACACGAGTATTTCAACTGAAACTCCAAGAACTACTCCAAGACATACTACACAACCACATTCTTGGACATGTCACAGCACATGTATATGTGATAGAATTTCAAAAGAGAGGACTACCACACGCACACATGATCCTGTTTCTTTCACAAGCTGATAAACCACGAACACCACAACAGGTAATATCTACATACTTAGATAAAGAGATGGTAATAATTCTTACTCATATAATTATATTTACAATCAAATGCAGAGTATGTCATGATGGACATGCGTTACAACTATTCTGTACGTGATCTCAATAATAGTTGCTAATTATCATGTTCATTTTCAGGTAGATCAACTCATATCAGCAGAGATACCGGATCCACAGGATGCAAAATACCACAAGTTGGTCCTAAAACACATGACACATGGACCCTGTGGAAATTTAAATCCTCAGTGCGTGTGCATGGAAAACAACAAATGCAAAAAGCACTTTCCAAAAGAACAAGTTGCTGAACTCAAATCAATGTCAATGGCTATCCTCTCTACAGACGGCGCTGTCGTCATCCAGTCAATCTGAATGATCGCATCTTGGATGATACTTGGGTAGTTCCACATAACAGACACCTACTCATCAAATATCAGTGTCATATCAACGTGGAAATATGCAGTACAGTTAAAAGTGTCAAGTAATTTTCAAATATATCCACAAAGGACATGATATGGCACATGTTGAAATTATTGAAGAAAATCAACAGCAAGTACCTCAAGACATTGAACACGACGAGGTACGCCAATACATCAACGCAAGATATATTGGACCACATGAAGCTGTCTATCGGCTTATGCAGTTCCCCATGCACGACAAAAGCCACATAGTCAAACGGCTTTCTGTTCATCTGCCATTTGAGCAACAAGTCATCTTTCATGACAATGATGACGAACAAAGGCTCAACAACATTGGTGATAGAACAACACTTACAGCATGGTTTGAACTCAACCAGCAAGATCCAGCTGCACACCAGTACCTCTATCATGAGATACCAGAGCACTATGTCTTCCAGGAGCGTTCAAAAACATGGACTGCCAGACAAAGAAGAACAATGCCCATCATTGGTAGAATTAATCAAGTGCAGCCGAGACCTTGCGAGCAAAAGTTTGCACTCAGACTTTTGCTATTGCATACACGAGGAGCTACTTCATTTGAAGATCTTCGTACAGTGGAAGGTAATCTATGTGATTCCTTCAAAGATGCAGCATTAGCTCTAGGGCTACTAGAAGATGATGCCGAAGTCACACGTTGTCTTGAAGAAGCTGTCATCTTCATTATGCCTTCGCAACTCAGACAGCTGTTTGCATCATTGCTACTCTTTCAAACGCCATCAGACATCAGAACACTCTTCAACGCCTTCAAAGAAGCAATGAGTGAAGACTTTGTCAGACGTGATCAACTCAACAATCCAGACATAACCTTCCAAGACAGACACATGTATCAATGTCTACATGATATTGACAACAATTTGAAAGTTCATGGTTTGTCCATCACGAACTACGATCACCTTCCTCAGCTACCGGCCGACTTTGTCATCCCAGAACAAGGTGATTTACAATTTAATACCATGATATTCACGGTAATAATTTAGCAAATAATATATGATTTTATTTCTACCAAATTAACTATTGTTTATGTTTTCAGAGGAAGATCACATGGATGTTGAGCATGAAAGGGAGCAAGGAGAACAAATGCGCATTGCATTGAATCCAGAACAACAAGTGGTATACACAGCTATTATTCAAGCAATTGAGGCGCAATCAGAGCAGAACTGTCACTTTCTCGACGGACCAGCCGGCACAGGGAAAACATTTCTCTACAACACGTTGGTTCGTAATCTTCATGCATCTGGACACAAAGTTCAGTGCATGGCTTGGTCAGGAATTGCAGCAACACTGCTTATCAATGGCAGAACATCGCATTCGCAATTCCAAATTCCAATACCATTGAAGCTGGAATCAACATGCAATGTCAAGAGACAAAGCCGAAGAGCACAAGTGTTGCGTGAAACAACCCTGTTCATATGGGATGAAGCTTCAATGATACCAGCATTGGCATTACAAGCAGTTGACAGACTGCTTCGGGATATCACAAGAGTTGAAAAGCCATTTGGTGGCAAATTCATGTTGCTTGGTGGCGATTTCAGACAAGTGCTACCTGTTGTCCCCAAAGCAGGAAGAGAGAAAATCGTATCAGAGAGTCTTAAATCATATCAAATCAGTGATTTGTGGGCACAGTTTCGACAACATCGCCTACACACAAACATGAGAGCTGTTCAAGATGAATCTTACAGAGAATTCTCAGAATGGCTCCTAAGACTCGGCAACAAACAAGAACCACATGATGCACTTGACAATATCACTTTGCCACATCAAATATGCACATCTTCGCAAGAGGAAATGCTCAACTTCATATATCCCCAGCCTAATACACCACAGTCCCACCTCATGCTGGATCCGGTAACCATGTCAGAACGTTGTTGTCTTACCCCAAAGAATGACTTCTCACATCAAATCAATGACATCATTCTGGAAAGACTACAAACTGCTAACAGAACATACTACAGCACAGACAGTGTGATAACAGAGGATCCAGATGAGGAGGCGGCATATCCAATTGAGTTTCTCAACAATCTAACTCCTAACGGAATGCCATTACATCGACTTAGACTCAAGGTATAATTTTCTTAAATGTACTAATTATACATCAATTCTAAACTTATTTTAAATAATAATAATGGCATCCGATGATACACATCATAATCTCGAACATTCCTTATTTAAGGTTGGTGCAACAATCATTCTTCTGAGGAATCTAAATCCAAAGAAAGGTCTTTGCAATGGCACAAGACTCATTGTACGCCATCTCCGACGTAATGTGATCACAGCAGAGATCATCACGAAGGAACACAGAGGCCAGCAGGTCATGATTCCCAGAATAACATTGTCAACACAGGACAGTGAGATGCCGTTCAACATCAAGCGACGGCAATTTCCTGTCAGACTAGCATACTGCCTTACTATCAACAAGGCACAGGGACAATCTCTGAGGTATGTTGGTTTGTATTTACCTGAACCTGTGTTCACACATGGTCAGTTATATGTGGCCATGTCCAGAGCAACATCATTTGACGGGCTCAAAGTATTCCTCCCAGAGGAAACACACAAGAAGACAAAAAACATTGTTTTCCAAGAAGTCCTGTAAAGGTCTTCACAAACTTTTGAGCATAAATTGCGTTGCTCACAGAGGGTGTCAGTCTACCAAAATGCACATACACAAAATACGGGGCTCGGATTGTGGTTCTAGCGGATCGGCATTGCACTACAGTGTGATGTTCCCTGTTGTGCTATCAGCACAACACTCAGAAAGCAAAGCCGTAAAAAGCTTTGAACATTGCTGGGTTGCCACGCCACTCCAGTCAATAAGATCCGCCAAGAACGATGCGGACACTTTCACAACACTCCAGTGTCCGGGGGTGTTCGCCAACAGCAACAACACGATCTGGGTCCTCGGTAGCACCCGTATCAGAAGAGATATGCTTTGCCATGCTTTCCGATATTGCCTATGGGAGTATGGCTTTCCTTTTCTCTGTGAAAACTGCAATCTCTCCATTAACCACAGCTGTTTTAACAATAAGTAGCATTGGATTACCCTCCTCTCAACCAATTAACTCATTTACTTATTCATTATAACAATATAGATCACCCGATATTATTTAGTATTCCAAATTTAAATTGCAGTTTTCATGAACAAGGAAACCTCGAACAAAGGTTACCCCTTGAAGTTGGTGTTCGAGCTTTAAACTAATGTAACCGGCAATCTTCTTTTTTACTACTACCAAACTTAATGGTGAAAACGCATTAATATGTGTCACGCGAGTATGAATTCCTATTGAACAATGCTGTCGACATCGCTGAACACTGCACATGATGAAGAAATCAATACTATTTACAGACGGACAAATTATCTCTCATTCATGATCACTATTCGATTTATAAAACATGAACATTAAATGGACATCAGAAGTATGCGTACATATTTATTTATGCATGTTAAGCTCCTGTTTACCTTCATGAAATTGTATGCAAAAAGTTTTTTATAGTTGTGTGTAGCACATAGTTTAAGCTATGATGAATGATACTTACTTTTTACCGTTTATGTACTAATACATTATATGCAAAAACAATGCAGGATTAATCTACTCTCTCTTCAAATTTACTGAGCTTCGTCAATGTGCGTTCTTAATGAGATGCATTTCTGCTCTTCTTCTTCGCCAGTAATAGCCCTTTATCCGCCATTGAAACGAGGTCGTTGAAAAACTTTGGCCTCTTTTCCATGCTCAACGATAACTTTTGAAATATGAATTTGAAACAGCTTGGCTTGGGTCAGCATCAGAAAAAGATCACCAAACAGGACAATTTATAATTGGGAAACTGTTTCCAAATTTACAGGGGACATTTTCAATGTATGTTACAGGTAATACAGATCTTATTTTTAACTCATTCCCAATTCAATTTCATCAAATTGTTAAACCATCCTAATTTTGGTTAGGCCATGAAAACTTTTACTGATTGCAACGAAATCGAAAATTTTGATTACTTATTTAATACATTACTTATTTTAGTTCATTTTTATCCTGGCATGTTTGTTTATTTATACAATAATTTATCAATATATACTATTACTATTGCCGTACGTCACTTCATTGATTTTATTTACATATTTAATACCTTTATGGTTTACTTGCTTCCAAAATAGATGTTTGATGCCCTGACTACATGTGCCTGCCAGTGTTAGCTTGGATTTAAAATAATTCTTGAAGTATTTACCAATTTATTGATTCCTTTTGTTCATTGCCTCCATGTATGTGTCACAAGAAAAATATATTGACATCCTCATCAAACTATTGTTATTTTCAAGACTGATGATGGATGGAACCATTCATAGACCAGTGTTGGAAAGATGATTTTCACTCAGTTTGCATTTCAAACATCTTTTTTCATCTAATCCACAAGGGCTATTGATGAATATGGCTGCACAACTATAATGTTGTCCTATTATTCTATAACTATCATGCCGTCATTTCATTGATTATTAATTCTTCCTTTTTCCTATACCATTTTTAGTGAAACAAATACTGAAGTGATTAACCGAAGCTGTCAATGTCACTAATTCTTGCTATTCACACCATGCAAATCTCAAATGACTGAAACAAACATTAACCACACTATGCATGAAAAGTCAATGGAATCCTTGAAAAACTCATGAAAGGAGAATTCTGTTTATGTAAGTTTCTATCACATTGTAATTTAATTAGCTTTTGTGTCATGTTATTGCCTCATAGACTGATCTGGGACACAATAACAATGTATTACTTTTATCCTTGGGATACAACTATCCTTGCTCAAATGGTAGAGTAAAATTTAAGTTCATTGTTTTGCTAACCTACCCAAAGTTACAATTTACATTCATTCAAATTGTTACTATCCCTTCACCAAAGGTTTTGTGCTTTCAAAGGCCAATTGCCAGCGAGCTTACCCATTGTACGTGGGATTGAAAGGGGCATGAGCGTAAGCGAATGCAGCGCACGAAGTGCGCCAACCACAGGCGAGCGCAGCGAGCTAACCCATTGTAGGTGGGGTTGAAAGGGGCATGAGCGTAAGCGAATGCAGCGCACGAAGTGCGCCAACCACAGGCGAGCGCAGCGAGCTAACCCATTGTAAGTGGGGTTGAAAGGGGCATGAGCATCAGCGAATGCAGCGCACGAAGTGCGCCAACCATAGGCGAGCGCAGCGAGCTAACCCATTGTAAGTGGGGTTGAAAGGGGCATGAGCATCAGCGAATGCAGCGCACGAAGTGCGCCAACCATAGGCGAGCGCAGCGAGCTAACCTATTGTATGTGGGGTTCAAAGAGGCATGAGCATAAGCGAATGCAGCGCACGAAGTGCGCCAACCACAGGCGAGCGCAGCGAGCTAACCTATTGTATGTGGGGTTCAAAGAGGCATGAGCATAAGCGAATGCAGCGCACGAAGTGGGCCAACCACAGGCGAGCGCAGCGAGCTAACCTATTGTATGTGGGGTTCAAAGAGGCATGAGCATAAGCGAATGCAGCGCACGAAGTGCGCCAACCACAGGCGAGCGCAGCGAGCTAACCTATTGTATGTGGGGTTCAAAGAGGCATGAGCGTAAGCGAATGCAGCGCACGAAGTGCGCCAACCACAGGCGAGCGCAGCGAGCTAACCTATTGTATGTGGGGTTCAAAGAGGCATGAGCATAAGCGAATGCAGCGCACGAAGTGCGCCAACCACAGGCGAGCGCAGCGAGCTAACCTATTGTATGTGGGGTTCAAAGAGGCATGAGCATAAGCGAATGCAGCGCACGAAGTGCGCCAACCACAGGCGAGCGCAGCGAGCTAACCTATTGTATGTGGGGTTCAAAGAGGCATGAGCATAAGCGAATGCAGCGCACGAAGTGCGCCAACCATAGGCGAGCGCAGCGAGCTAACCCATTGTAGTGGGGTAGAAAGGGGCATGAGCGTCAGCGAATGCAGCGCACGAAGTGCGCCAACCAGATTAAGCCTTTTTTACTTGACGGGCTGGGGCGAACGAGCGAAGCGAGTGATGACCCCTAGTTATAAATACAATGCTACATCATACTCAAAAATACTATACATGACCATGCAATACTATACTGTATGATACTATATATATACAATCATGCAATACTATCTTGTATCACACTATCTAATATATATGTTGTATATTATCAAGAAACATTGACTGATAGGGCGCACTTCGTGCGCTGCATTCGCTTCGCTCATGCCTCATTCAACCCCACGTACAATGGGTTAGCTCGCTGCGCTCACCTGTCTATCTATTATCAAGAAACATTGACTGATTGTGCGCACTTCGTGCGCTGCATTCGCTTCGCTCATGCCTCTTTCAACCCCACGTACAATGGGTTAGCTCGCTGCGCTCGCCTGTCTATCTATTATCAAGAAACATTGACTGATAGGGCGCACTTTGTGCGCTGCATTCGCTTACACTCATGCCCATACATACATACATACATACACACATACATACATACCTACATACATACATACATACATACATACATACATACATACATACATACATACATACATACATACCTACATACATACATACATACATACTATACCAACATACTATACCTACTATAAAATCATACTATACCTACATACTATACCAACATACTATACCTACTATGAAATCATACTATACCTACATACTATACCAACATACTATACCAACATACTATACCTACTATAAAAACATACTATACATACTATACCTACTATAACAACATACTATACCTACTATACCTACTATACATACTATAAAAACATACTATACATACTATACCTACTATAAAAACCTACTATACCTACTATACCTACTATACAAACATACAAACACTTGTGGAAAGTTTAAATGGGGAAAATCGTGCAAATAGCGCCTGAAAAATTCATAAGTTTGACTTTGTTTTCATTGGGCCTAAGCGTTGCAGGCATGCCGAAGCAACGCCTACAACAAAAACTACAACTATTTCAACTCAAAATACTAAACAATGCTATCACCTGTGTTCCCAATTGTTTCCTGCAACTCTCTAGGGTCTTTGAAACAATTAGCAGCTCTTTACAAAGAAAATTCAGCTCGTAAAACACTTTGAAAGGCGCCGTTTGTGTGCAAAACAAAAACACGCGTCTTCTCCAAAAGTACCTGCTGCAACCGAGGGCGAATAACGAAAAACGACCGAAAATTCGCATGCGTCGCCCGCAACCGAGGGCGAGAAACGAAAATTGATCGACAACCCACGTGGGTCACGCGAAAAGAGCCAATCAAATTGCAGGAAAAGGCGAAACGGGTCACGTGAAGAGCGAATACTGTGCTCGCAAATGGAATTCGGGACGCGAATTTGGAAGTTTCGCTAGCGTAAACCGTAGTTTTTTCGTGATAGCACAATTAGCAGAATAATTAGTGGAATAATTCAAAATTTCAGGAGAAAATCGAAAAACAAAATCCATTACCCCTGGTTAAAATAATAAACTAAACATTCAGTGTGAATTTCATTGCCATATACCCACATACAAAAAAGCCTTTGTGATTACACGGTTCGCCGTTTCGGCCCATTGTTTTCGGGCGTTCGACCTATTGTTTCGGGTCGAATCTATTGTTTTTGGCAGGGAAAATGCGTCATCACGTGACATCACAGAATATATATATTAGATGAGACTGTTGCCTCAACATAAATAGCAGCTAATTGTTGAGGCAAGGGGAGAAATCTTGGAAGGCGTGGCACTGCTGCTGTTTGTAACGAAGTTTTGGTCGCCAGGATAAACAGTCTGTATGTTTATTTATTGATGTCCTTGTATTAATTTATTTACATTGTTGTTATCTACGTCGAAAGGTTTCTTAAATTGCATTCTGTAGTTATTTGTCACTAAGTTGTGTAATTTATTTTCTAGCAAACCACATTCGTGAAACTAAAACCTTTGGTTTATATGCTGTGTTTTCTGGGTTTGGTTCGCGGTGCGTTTGGGCAGTTTTACCAAAACCGATGCTTTGAGATTCGTTAATTACAAATATAATATTGATATTCGAGCTTTGCATGATGGAATTAAGAGCATCAATTTTAATCTTTGTTTTTTGCAAAAACTTTATATGATACCAGACAACAAACCATGTTGCATTGTATGCAAGCTGTAAAAGGTGCAAATTGGGAAATGAGATGTTATCAAGTAAATGGATAAAAATGCAATCCTGCAAACATTGGTAATTTGGGTACAGTGTAAAATCACACATACATTATTTTGTAGCACTTCTGGTTTTGTATGTGGGGATGTAGCGTTGAATCCAGGTCCAACATTTGCTATTACCCACAACAATGAGTTCAAGTTTTTTCCACTTTCTTATGATAGTAAAAGAAAAATTTGTAAGATTTTGGGTATTAATTCAATTAATATCAATTAATATGTGTGATAATAATACTATTTTGAAGCCACTTTACAATCCCATTCTAGTATTTAATATTGTTGGTGATGGAAATTGTCTTTTTCGAGCAATTTCTTTTACAATATATGGTAAACAAATATTTCACAAAAGAGTCAGGAGCAAAATAATATCATTTATGAAGGAAATAGAACAACAATTATATCCTCACATTGGTGGCTCGGTTTATGAATATTTGCTCAAAAGTAACATGTCATCTGACATGATGTGGGGGTACTGATATTGAAATTATAACCAGCTTCTCTCTGCTTTTCCTTCTCGTTTCTCTTGGTAACAAAATCAGCACAATTCATATGATCCAATGATCACATGATCCAATATTGGGATTTGTTTTGGGTCAGCAGCACTGTCCAACTCGGTCAGCAGAATTCACGCTGACAAAATTCTTTCCATTACCAAAATCGGCCAAAATTACATAATGTGACTGCTTCCAATACAACTTCGAATATCATATGACTGCTGTAGAAAGTTATTCTCCTCTGAATTTCTGCCTTAATTTTCGGCTGACGGCACTAACTTGTCAGAGGGTGCAGTGCATCCCATCTGTGCAACCAAATGACCACTATTTTCCAACAAAATAAATGCTTCCCCTCCTCAACTTTATCTCTACCCTTTTGCGCGCAAACTACCCAAATTCTCTTCAAATTATTGCCGTGAGTCTCCTATAGGGTTCCTATTTTTACTACTGCCTTGTAGTCCAACATACGAATGAAAACCAGGAAGGTTGAGATTCTTAAATCGGCCATCATTAAGTTTAGAATGCCATGTTTCACTTAGGGCTATAATGTCGAAGTCTAGATTTAGATCAAGTAAGAGGCTCTCTAGCTTATCAAAGCTACCCAGTAGTGATGATATGCTAGTGTGGATGAAACTGGGCCTATTCTTCTGGGTCAAGCTAATATTGTTAATAAGTTTATGAAAATTGTGATTCGAGTAATAGTTGAAATTGCTATGAAAATTTACATGATTATTAATATCGTTATGATAGAATGAGTCATGTTCTGAAAGACTTAATTTGTATCAATCTAGCTTTTCCAGGAGTTGATAGTCATTCACTTCAATGCAAGAGTTTTGACACGGGCATGCAAAATTTGAATTGAAAGTTAGATCGAGTAAATCATTCATCTCCAACTTGGCAAATGGAAAAAGATTTATGTAGCAGTGAGGACAACTCCAATATTTAAATACTTTTGAAAAGTTCGCCGACTGCCATGGCTGGAGACCGGAGCACCTTTGATGAATCAGACATTTGCAATTTTGGCAAGGAATAGATTTAACAACGTCACGAACCTTCTTGTTGCATACAGAGCAGTTCCGTTCAAAGTCTGAGGTATTAAGGGGATTAGAAGTGTTATCGATTTTCACTGACCAATAAGATGAGCCGTGAAATAAATTTAACAAACTATTGTTTGGAAGGGGTTGGAAAGGGAGTGAATTTTTTAAACAAATAGCACAAAACCATGAAAGACTTTTATCCAACGAAAGATTGCAATTGGTTTTTTGTTAATGAGGAGCATTTGAAATGAAACCAGGAATCGCATAGATCGCAGCAAATTGAAATGTCATCGTCATTTACGACTCTTAAGCATTTAGGATTCAGACAGTAATAATAAGGATTTGAACTACTACTTATTAAGTTTATTTAAATGAACAATTGAATTAATACGAATAGGAAGACTATTTTCATTACGACAAATGAAAATAGTTCCCTTCTTAGACCAAACAAATTTGAAACCATACTCCCCTTTCTTAAGTTTAATTTTTTTTAATAACGATTTATGCTTAGCAGTTAAGCTTTCGTTAATAAATAGTTTACCTTGGCTGTTAACAAACGGTTGGAGACCATAGTCCGTCACGGTGATCTCTCTTAACTTCTTTTTGGCTTCGAGGAACTGGTCTCTTTTCTTCCTAGACAAAAACTCCACAATTATTCCTGCCTTCTCATTTGCAGAGATGCAATGACATGCTTCGATTTCTTCTTCGCACGCAGGGACATCAATTTTTGGCGAGTTTCAGGGTGAGGCTGACTGGATTTTCTTGATTTGATCTTGGGAAACCATTGATTTCTATCATTGTTTTACGCTCGTATTGTTCGAGATCATCAATTTTCTGTTGTGCGACTTCAACCTTTCTTTGGCTTTCCTTTGCTTGTTTTTGTAAGGCCTCGTTTTCTTTTCGCATTTCTTTATTTTCTCTAGTTAAATTATCAATGTATCGATCGATCGTGCTGATGTTATTTTCCATCGTTTCTTGATTAATCTTGACAATGTTTATTTTATTGTCAATTTCTACGACACGCGTTGTAAATATCTGTAGGGCATCTGCTATTTTCTTTTCCATCGCTGCGTTATGAACTTTCATTTGTTCGGCAATGGCATATGACACACCTTTTTGAATAAGTTTTTCCAGATCTTTGCTTGATTCCATTATTGATATTTGTTAGTAATCAGAATGATCCATTGAAGATAAATTTGTATTTTGGTGAAAAATAATAAGTAAAAAAGAACATAAAAATAAAATTATAGTATACTAAGTATTTCTCAACCCCTAAGGGCGAATATAGAACTCTTTGATGAAAGCCGCCTCGAAAAACACGTCCAGCGGCTACTAGCATCACATTATTTGGCAGGGGCGGTTACTTGGAAGGGGGCGCTAATTTCGTCGTTTACGGTATGGCATCAAATGTTATTCCCGTCAAAAAAAAACATTTATTTCAAAAAAAGTAGAGCCGCAAGAGAAAATTTGGTGAAGGCTGTCAAAGATTAGACAATGGACAATTGGAAAGATGTGATTTTCAGCGACGAGTGCTGTTTTTGGCTAAATAATGATTCTGGTGTGTTGAGAGTTGGGAGAAAGAGTTCTGAAGAAAATAATCCCAGCTATTTTCGCCCCACATTTACCAATTCATTATCCGTGATGTTTTGGGGGTCTATAGCACTGATCTATAAGAAATCTGGACTGCGCATTGCGTACTTCGAGAGTGAAGCCAAAACCAAATCGTGCAAGGGACCAGTTTCCACGCGTGACCGCCATTCCCGCAGTGCTGTGAAGCAGCATGGTTGTTTTTTTATTTCAAGGAAAGAAGAGGTACCAAGCCAGTGTGTACCGAATTGAATATCATTACACATATCACTAGAGATGAGGTCGAGGTGAGACATTTTGCTTTTCTTTCGGTTTTCTTATCACCTGAATTATTTTCTCGTGCATTTATGTTTGCTTTAGTTGATCTCTGCCATAGGCCTAAATTTACTTTTTGTTGAGATACAATAGTGAAAAATACGCTTTTTTCTCCGTCAATCGAATTTTAAGCACTAATCAAGCATTCACAGTTGATAAATATATTAAGAACATTTTATTTTCAAAGACAACTGAAGTTATTGATGCTTGAAATCTACTAATTTTGATAATCGTTTGTGCATTTTTCACCAGTCAAACGTTGTGTTTCTTCTTTGCCAGATGGTGTAGCTTAATTTTGCGGTACACGTTTGAAATCTTCTTGATCAATCCAAAAACATGGTTGTCATTCACCGCTGTATCAAACATATGGTTATCAAGTTCTCTGAAGATGCACGATAGGTTGATGCCTTCCAAAACAGAGGCTGCAATCGCATCTGGAATTCCTTTGCTGGTGAATGAGAATGTGAAATTTTTATTACAGAGGCATTTATTGTCAGAAAAATCAAACACATTAATATCAACATGCATCTGAAGACATACCATGAGGAATTTTTCCTCCTGTAGAATTTAACATTCGTTGAAACCGGAGTTCAGACTCTTCACAGATTTTCACCAAACTCTGTGTTGCTTTACACAGCCCCCCTTTGTCTTTTTCTTTCATGAATTTTGATGTGCGAATCGATTTTACTGAGCCAAGATCCTCACAGCAACGTCTGCACATCTGACTTTGAAATTTCAGACAAATGGCAAATGTTTGGTATATCAGCATAGTCATGATCACTTGGTGTTGGCATCCTGTTGTTCAAATCATATTTTCTCATCACAGCTACATTTATCATTGTGACAGTGCTGTCATCTACACTGGACACATCATCCAGCTCATGTAAGGTTGCTGTTGGGTCTTGCCTCTGGTAGTTGCCTTTCCCTCCACCAATGCTGCTTCTCAGTAACAGTCGTTTGTATGCAGATGTGAACTGTTGTACTGTTGGATTGTTATTAAAATCTCCTGCGGAATGCACAGCAACAAAAAACAGTTCAATGTGGTCTTCACTCAGTTTATATGTCAGCAAGTACTTTAAAGGGGCATGAAGTGACTCAACATGTTCAGGAAATTTTCCTCTTATGCTTTTAATTGCTACAAGAAACCCATTGAATCCCGTTTTCCTGCGTGTCTTGTACATTAGCTTGCCAGTTGCATCTTTTAATTTGCTAATGTAATGAAATGCTTCATCAAGGAATGGATCCCAAAAGCTTTTGTTTCCAGAACAAAGTGCTGATTTAAAACCTTTGGCACATGGGTTTCCTGAATTCAAGACATCAAAGAGCTTGTCTATGATACAGATAAACTTCACAGTTGCTTCCAAACCTTGACATTGCTGCAGTTTAAGCGAGTTAGAGCAGTGTTCAATGGCAACAGCTACACTTGAGCTAAATGTTTGAGCGGCTAGATTAACTTTCATTTTCTGCTGTTTCCAATTTATATGCACTGATTTCAGCTTGTTCCCTAAACGAAGGCCTTGTGCATCTTGAACTTTTTCCAGCTCTTCAATATAGCACCAACATATTTGTTTGCCATCTTTGTCAAGAAGGACTCCTCCCTCACCAAGAGTGTTTCTGACCAATTTCAGCATATGGCAGACATCAAAAACAACATAAATCTTTTGATTGGAATCTACTGGATTCGGGAAGAAGGTTTGTAGATGTTCAGGATCTACATTTGCACCAAGCTCTTTCATCATCGTGAAGTGACAGGAAGGGCCATCACACGTAAGGCTTATCACACTCACTCCAACTTCATGAAGTTTCTTTATACAAAGCATCACAAGATTAGCTCGTTCTGATCCAGACAAACCATCAATCAAAAGGTACGCACAAGGTACTTTCCAGGAGTTATTCACAGCAACCACCATAAAAACTAAAACATCTTTGGCAACAGGCAAAGAATCATCATCATTGCAATCACCAATGTCAACATAGCCACGATATTTTTCTCCATCCCGTGAAGTGTGCTTTCGGATGGCCATCTCATCTAGCATAAGGGAACAAACCACCTTTCTACCATTGCGGACTCCTTCTTCAACTTTTTGGGAAAGAGCAGTGAATGGAGGCTCTGTGAAACCAGGCTCAGCTGGGATTTTACTATACTATTTTCTAATATGGCTTTGATGTGGCAGTGCCAAATTAAAATTTTTCCTGACAAATTCATATGCCTTGGATGAGTAGAATTGCAATGTGAGGGCAAATGACTTGAGCTCAGAAGAGTATTTGCGTCCCTTTCCTGATTTTTCACAGACCATCATTCGCTTTAACAACTCCAATGATACTCCAGAGAATTTAACACTAAGAATATCCTCACAATTTCTTGAAATCAGATTTTGCTCTTTCAATTTTTTTGCTAAATCTTTCAAAGAAGTTACTTTCTGTTTTAATCGACGAGTTTTTTGAAGTTTCACTTTCATTTTTGTTTTAAACTTTCAATTTTTTTGCAGCTCACTTATTGACTTGCCACTGGCATTGTGGAGAGGCTTAAGACAAGGCTTTTTAGCCACTGGACCTTCATCTGTGCTTGTAGCAGCCACAGATCTTGCAGAAGGTAACTTGCGTTTTTTGTAGCCTATTTGAAAATGAAAAATTTAAGAACCATAATGTGGAACAAAAATTAAAGTAATGGAGTGGAACTGACATTTCCAGGATTAGTCTAATATCTACATGAACAAGTACATGTGTTATCTGCATACCTTCTTGAGGTGGCTGGGAAATTGCTTAAATCTCGTTGGAACAGCTGAGCGTTTTAATGTAACATGGCATCCTGTGCGATTACTCCTTGAAATGGTCGGAACAGATTTTCGAGTAGTGACTTGGTTGCCAATTTCCCAACCGCATGTTTGCAAGCCATTTTCTTTTCTCTTCTTTATCAACAGGAAATCTTAAATGAACACATGGCACGAAAGTGACGGTATTTACTAATTTTATTTCAAGAAAGAACAATACTGTGGCGATAAGCCATTGTTGATAAACATTGTTGATAAAGAGTTTCGTTGATAAACTTTATCAATCAATTCCACGTCGTCTTGCTGTTGTCATTAAAAAGAATGGTCATGCAACAAAATAATGAAATTCTAACTGTTCTAAAAATTGTTCACGTCTTTGTTTTGAATAAGTTGAAAGCTCGATTGCAAAAGTTTAATTGGATAAGTTTCTACAATTATATATCGCAAAATTGCACAATAAGTCATTGTTCATTGTTTCCAAATATATTTTCATTGGTTAGTGCCTGCCATCTTAAATTCCAAATCATTCGCAAACTTCTGTGAGAGGATTTTATACGCAAATACAATTTCTCTCTTGCTCCTCTTAGAGATCATTTTCCTCGTACTCGTAGTATTTCTGCAATCCTACTAGACCTTTCTCGTTTGTCGTTGCATCTAATGCGCTCGTAATACTCTGCCACTTTAGCTGTCAGCAATCGCAGCTAGGGACTGAATACTTCCCAACTGAAACTGGGAAACACAAAACTGTTACTAGGAAGGAGCCCTCCAATCGTTCTCGGTGATGAGTGCTTGGCCTTGAGTTTCGTTTCACGAACTCCAACATCAGTCGCAAAACGAATCACAAATCGAACAAGTGAGCAAAACACTTCATGGAAAAGAAAAGATCTTTTGTTGTGGTGTCAAAAGTTGTCTCCAATTGATGAAAATGTAAGTCGTATACATTTATTTTCCTGAATTACTATCATTATCTTATGAAGGTACAAGATCTAAAATCAATCTGATCAGGCCTTTAGTGGACAAGGATAGGCCCGCGGTCGGAAAGACCTTCACCTCTTGCATGCTTCCTGGTGTATAGTGAAGGAGGGTTTGGGAGGGGAGCCCGAGTTTTCAATTCGTACCGCAGAAACTGATGGAAAGCAGGTGTTCTTTTACATTCAATATAATAATAACAATGCCCAAATGCACTACTTTTACAACCACAGCGGCTAGCTATTTAAAATTAAAACTTAATAACATGATAATGTAAACTGTAAAACTTTAATAAAAGTTGCAAAAAATGAAAAATATAAAACCTTTTGTCCTCCATTCTATCTAAATTAGCTACACTGTTTTAGTTTACATTTGTGGGCATCTATATCAAGACCTTTATGTTGTCTAATTTCAATTTGCAAATCATGGTCATTAGCTACATGTGAAAATCATGTAACATAACATTGGTAGTTTGGCACAAGGTCTCAGTCAAGTAAAAATGTCCCTTGCTTAAAGTTACATGATCAAGTAAAAGCTGATCTAAAGTCTGTGATGTCTGTTTTATAACCAAGATGCTGTATCCCTCGTTTTTGACTCACGGTGTCTTAGTTCTGTTTCAGTAGAGCTCCTACGTCGACTTTTTATTTGTTCCTCCGTTCCGTCCACATTATATTATGGGGAAAACGATCAAAAGAAAATTCAAAAGCAGAAGAGGCTGAGGGTGAAACAAATAATGTTATAACTTGTTGAATTACTTGTTTCATATCTTAATTGTTACTTAAATAGTTAAACATTTCACTAATATAGGTTGAATCACTTAATTGGCAGGTAATTAACAAATTTTGTTGTTTCTTTTGATTTATTTATTTGAAGTTGGCCTACTGGGTTCGTACCTAGCCCGTCTTCCGCCTTGCCCTTCCCTTCCTCGAGGCTCGCTCGCTAGGTGTCTAGTTCAGGTCTTGAGCCAAAGAAACTCTTGTTAAAATTGTTTATAATGACATATTATTACTTTATTAGATAACTGACTTTTGTTGCTTTATTAATTTCAAAATGTATACGACGACAAGAATAGACATGAGAAAAACCAGAGAAAAATTCAGTAGACAATTGACAAATCCATGAAATAAGTTAAAAACGACATAACCAGTAAAATTCACATAACGTTTCGCTGAGTAACTGTCGGCATCCTCAGATGACAAGAAGTAAAGTAAATGCAATATTTATATATTAGCAAACAAAGGCATAACTAAGAGAAAAGAATACAATCGTGAAATAGTTGAGAGGCAACATACAAGTTAAAATGCAATTAAAAACAAAGAAAACAACAATAAGTTAATTAAAATAGCTGCAGGGGAATGCTGGACGTTTGATTGTTAAGGGAGGGGTGGTTACGTAGGATAAGAAGGCTTTCAAACAAAAGGAGATCAAACTCATTGGATGCTTTCTTTAAAATAGAAAAGTTGGCAAGAGTGGCCTCATGCCCAGAGGCAATGAGGTGATCTAGTATGGCCGAAGAGGAAGACTTTAACAGGTTGACCTGCTTTTCCTATTCCCAAATGTTCTTGGCTGCGAGTGGCTAAATGGCGGGAGGTCTTCCCATAGTAGCAGGCATTACAACTTGTGCACTTAAATTGATAAACAACCTGAGAACAAATGGAAACAGGAAAACGGTCTTTAAAATGAAAGAGCGACGAGATACGCTTGGAGGAGGAAAAAACGAAATGAAGTTTAATATACGGATAGGCTTCAGAAAAGATCTTATTACGTTTTTTACGTATTTGAAGAGAATGAAATCCTAAAAAGGGGAGACAAACCAAAATTTTCTTGTGTGGAACAGTATCTTTACAAATAGGTGGCTGATATAATTTATTAAGAAACATACGAATAATATAGTCAATAAGTTGCAGAGGGTAACCATTAAGACTAAGAAAACGTTTAATACGGGTAACTTCAATATGAAATGTAGAATAAGAGGAACAAATCCTATAGGCTCGCATCAACAAAACGGAGATAAGATTACGCTTAAATTTAAGGGGAGTGAGAGAGTCAAAATGTCAAGGAAAGCTCCCAAAATATGCGCTCTTGTTGCGTGACTGGTAGGGGGGAGTCCATCCAGACTTCTTCCATTTTTGTGGTGACACATCCAGATCCTTAGTTCATCCATTGTTTTGCATACTGTGTTTCTTCTCAGGACTTGAACTAAGTACTCCTCTGCTTTACCTATCTAATCCATCCGTAATTCCCAAGCTCTATAAAAAAGAGCTTTTAAGAAAGATCTTTTATCGAGTTGTTGCTAGAATATCAACATTGAACAAATCAAAAAAATCCTTTTGTGAGAAGTAAATTAATTAATAAAAATAATGAAAGGAACCTTCAGGTGACTCGTGGCAATTGAAATCTAAAGTAACCTCTGTGTGGGTAGCTCACTGAGATGGGAGTTGTTGAAAATCGTGTTTCAAAGCAATGAGTAGCTTTGAATTGTAAAAAGTTCTCTGCATTCACCAGAGTGTGATACAGCAGAGTCCCGCATATAAGAAAACATATCTGTTTTCTAGAAATTGCATATTTACTATGATTTATCATGCTTTGCTATATTTTTTATTTCTAATGCCCTCTTATATACTTTTCCTTGGTTATGGGTCTTAATATTTTTTACGCTTTGCCATGCTATGATGTGCTTGGATACGCTTTCTAATATTACTATTCTGCGGAGGTCACGTGATGACGCACTTTCTTGCCAAAAACAATAGATTCGACCCGAAACAATAGGTCGAACGCCCGAAAACAATGGGCCGAAACGGCGAACCGTGTAATCACAAAGGCTTTTTTGTATGTGGGTATATGGCAATGGCAATTATTCTGTTAATTGTGCTATCACGAAAAAACTACGGTTTACGCTGGCCCCTTTCAACGTGTTTTAAAACCTGAATTATATTTGCAAAAAGCTGCTATCTGTTTCAAAGACCCTGGAGAGTTGCAGGAAACAATTGGGAACACAGGTGATAGCTTTTTTTTGTATTTTGAGTTGGAATAGTTGTAGTTTTTGTAGTAGACCAGCGTAGCGAGCCAACCCATTGTAAGTGGGGTTGAAAGGGTAATCAGCGTTAGCGAATGCAGTGCATGAAGTGCGCCCTATCAGCCAATGTTTCTTGATAATAGATACACAGGCAAGTGTAGCAAGCTAACCCATTGCAAATGGGGTTGAAAGGGGCATGAGCGTTAGCGAATGCAGCGCACCAAGTGCGCCAACCAGATTAACCTTTTTTACTTGACGAGCTGTGGCGAGCGAAACACGAGCAAAGACACCTCTATGTTTGCATGTATGTAAGTATATAGGTATGTATGTATGTATGTAAGTATGTAGGTATATATGTATGTATGTATTTATGTATGTATGTCTGCCTGTATGTATGTATGTATATATGTATATATATATGTATGTATGTATGTATGTATGTGTGTATGGGCATGAGCGGGAGCGAATGCAGCGTGCGAAGCCCGCCAACCAGATTAAGCTTTTTTACTTGATGGGCTGGGGTGAACGAGCGAAGCGAGTGATGACCCCTAGTCTAATAAGATATTATTGACAAAACAAACACAACAAGAGCTTTGTGCAAATGTTTGCAATAGCAAGACGAGCTGACTCGAAAGAGCCAATGCCATACTATTTCATGTCATACCGCTGGACAGATGGAACTGAAAATGGAGGTGAAAAGTTTTTGGTTTCAAGACACAGTAATACCAAGCGACCCCACTCAGCTACATATATACGACAAAATCCAGCAGCAAAAAAGAAGGCAATTGAATTGCTACAGAAATACCTGCCCTGTGCAAAAGTATACCGCGATTTAGTCAAAAAACAAAGGTAGGAACGTTCTTTTTTGTCTGTGAATTCAACAAGAAACACCATAAATCTGGCATGTCATAAAAGCAGTATGCACTTGACCATTGCCTTTATTTTTAAGTGCACTTGAAAATGAATAAACTGTATTAAACTGAAAATTTATGTGCCTTTCCCCATTTTAGATGTCTGGGGAGGAGCCAAGTAACCCAAAATTCGTGCACAACATGAAAGCAAGATAGCTGAGCCTAAGCAGTGTGTTGCTGCAGGCCTCCCTGGATGCGAGGGCCTTGTTCAGCAAATGCGCATAGATAAGTCTAACATCCGTAGTATGGTGCTTTTGCCTGAACGTTACAGTTCCTCTAACGCAACAGAGCAGATGTTGAAAGATGTTGGCCGCTTCTGTATCAATGGAAATAGTGTCTTCATGGTAGATACTACTTTTGAATTGTCTGAGGAGTTATAGTTGACAGACAGCTCATTCAACTGCGAAGCTCTGCTGAAAGAGAGTGGAGAGCATCCCATCTTTCCTGGACCATACATGTGGCACTTTAAAAAGAACCGAGGGTATACAGGTACCACCAGTTTATATTTTGTCCACTTATTGTAATTCAGGTTTTCTCTCTAAATATATACCTAGTCAGTAAATTTTTACATAGTACTCACACTTTACTTATTCATACTTTAATTTTGTTTTAGACGCTTTGCAGCTGAAATGATCAATCAAAAACCTGAACTCCTTCTGATAATCTGATAAAGAAAATGGGTCACAACCTTGACAATGCTGTTGGTAATGGTCTAACTGATATTTTCAGAAGCGCAGAAAGGTTTTATTGCTTGGAGCATTTGCAAAAAGCGGACAAGAGACACCTGAAAGAGAAGAGAGCTAATGTGAGGACGATCAGACGAATTATGGCAGACATTTATGGGACCCAGCATGGATTTGTGGAAGAACTTGGTCTAGCAGATGCTTCAGATCCGGACGATTTTGATGCAAAGCTTGCAAGCCCGAAAGTGGTATGGGATCGCCTGCTTCCCAACTTCCATGCATGGTTCGTTGCCAGACTATTAAAGGTATACAAGGAGAATTTGGTGATCAGTGCATGTAGTCAATTGAATATCAAGGGGAGATTTTATACCAATGGTCTGGAAACTGGTCATAGACTGCAAAAGAAGTTTCTGACAAATGAAGGAGAGCACTCATCAAACGTATTAGAGGTCAACAAGTTGCTCGGTCAATGGGTGGAGGAATTCTATTCAGAAACTGTATGAGCTTTACGAGGCATGGGAAGATACCGACTTGCAGATGGTTGTGAAAAGTTTTTTGTTGAGCCATCAAAGTGGAACCAGTAGAGCCCACAACAAAGACAGCAACATACTTATCATTTTTACAATTATGTTCCATCACAAAGCCAGCATTATAAGACGCCTGCTTCTGCTGGTTTGAAAAAAGCGCCCCACACACAGAGAAGGGTAGAGAAAGAAGAGCCACAACATTTTTTGGAGCAGACCACAGATATTCCTGAAGATAGGAGTCAAAAGGTGACTCGTATCAAGGTGAATTGACCAAGAATGCCTCAAAAATGGATGTCAGCCAGCCAGCATGGAGCATTGCTCCACGCAACAGCAGTGCCAATGGTGGAAGAGTTGATCCTTTGAACCCCGATCGCCATTTGGAAAAGTCGGCTCTGGCGCACCTTCCTCCTGATGTGGCAGAGAAGTTCAGCAGTAAATGATGTATAATTGAAAAATGACTATTCTAACTCATTAAAAGTTAATTTTTTGTTGCTCAAAAACTTCATTGTCATATGGTAATGTCTACCTCTTATTTTTTGAAGTGTTCTGTTCTTCAACTGGTTTTAAACATTATTTTCTAAGTCAAATTGGGTACACCCTTTTTGCATAAGAAATGTTTTTATAAGAAAATCATACTGGAGCAGTCGAATTGCTACATTTTATTTTAAGAAAAATTCAGTACTGGATGAAAAATATTAAGAAACTTAAACCTTAAAATACTATTGTAAAACATACTTTTCAACAACAAAATGAATACGCTAAGAGGGAGCTTCGAAGATGGCAATTGGCACCTTCGAAAATGTAGGTAATGAGTTCTTTGTGAACAGAAAAATGAAATTAAATTCCTATCTAGAAATTCCCCTGTAGAGGTTTATCATATGAAATTCCTGTCCCAAAGAAATCGCTCTCTTGGGAGTGGTCATATTCTTTCACCAGAGAGGAAACAAACTGTTTACCAACCGAGAATGGATCAAATTCAGCGATAAAATTAATCTGCCTGAATAATCTCTCTGAATAACATGAGAATCTAAACTGTCTCCTTGTTCTGGTGTGTTCTCGGGCTGTTCAGCCTGTTCCTGGCTTGTTTCTGGGCTGTTCCGCTTGTTCTTGTCTTGTTCTGGCTTGTTCTTGGCTCGTTCTGGCTTGTTCTGGGTTGTTCCGGATTGTTCTGGGTTGTTCCATCTTTTAGTAACAACGAAATTTCACTCCTATATAAACACACATTCTTTTTGCAACGAAAAACGAGCAAAAGAATATAGGTTTTTGCTTCTAAACAATTTTTGGAAAGACATATTTGGTATCTGATTTCATATTTGAATCCGCCATACCGAGAAGCATGCAGTACATTATTTTGGAAACTATACCGTCACTAATAACAATTTTAGAAAACTCAACTTAAGCACTTTGCTAAGGAAATTCTGCCGTATTTGGCTAGCCATTTTCATTTTTATATGCTTCCCTGGTACACTAACTATAGCACACCACATGTCAAAAGATTCACAACAACCCTATCAACACTTCCATAGCCGTATTGTTTTTTATTCAAGAGCATATTTCATTCTTACAACTTACATATTACACCTCCAATAAAGGACAAAAGTCCCTGGGACACCTGAAAATTGCATCCCATAATGCTGTGCTTCTGCACACTTTGTTCTCTGTGAGCAGAATGGGACCCCACACTCCACCCAAAACAATTTTGTTTTGTGCACCAGTCCTTTCCCGTCATCGACCAAAAGAATTTCGCCGATATTGAAAAACAATGCCTCTACAGGCAAGATTGTTATGGGGGGAGGGGGATGAAATATGCATATAAAACTTGCTAAAGTCCTGGGTGTCACAAATAACTACAGCAAATAAGTAAAGACAAAATACAGCATATTCCATCAACTGGTCCATTGCAACTCAAGCTACTGCCTACACTAACAAGACAAAACGCTGCAACCTTTGCCTGACCGTAAAGCTTCACATCACAAACGCCGACAAAACACATTTACTGAATAGACGATCAGAGCTAATTTCAAAGTGTCGACACGAGAACAAATACTATTTACGTAGCTTAAGAACAATTAACACCCCAGAGAATAGTCATTGTAAACCCCCTAGCAAGTAAATATAAAATATTTTTTCCAGTGTAGTAAAATCAGTTGTCTGATGATCGCATGAATGTGTGAAACTCGGAGTAACAACGAAGATACGTTTCTTTTCTGAGTCTACCTCTGTGTAAAGATAAATATATACATAATATATATATGGAAAATCAAAATATTAAGAGAGGTCGTGGAAGACCTAGAATTTTTAGCGATGAGGAAAGGATAAAGCATAAAACTACTTACATGTTGAATAAAGAGTGGTTTTGTGATGTTTGTAAAAATGGTAAAAATTATTCAATGGCTGGAGAATCCCTTCACTTGAAAACAAATAAACAAAAATAATTTGTGATTTGAACACACCTAATCGTGGGTGGAAATATTTAAAGAAAAATATATCTCTATAATATATAGATATATGGAAGATATAATTAAAGCCATAGCGAAAGCATCAATTCCTGAAGAAATAGATTGTAGTTTTATTTGTAAAAAATGTGATATATACCAGCAACTCACACACTAACTACTAAATTGTTTCCTAATTATGGAGATATATCATATAATATAGTAACAAAATATCCAGATTTGATTGGTTTACCATTAACTCATCAACTAATTAGTAGATTGGGTGATAATACATATAGTAATATATGTGATAAATGTGCAGATTTTATAAACAAATTAACCCCTTATCAATGGGAACTTATGGGATTTGTTAGTCTCCACAGTTTATGGGAAGAATTATCAGTTATAATATACTACAGTCTCTATAGATTATAAGTTATAATTACAGTTCGAAGGATCCATAATTGGATCATTTGAATTCTTACCCTATTTTAAATGCAGATTAAAATATTACTTAAAGAAATAATATATAGTTATAATATCTATTATGAAATCAGAAAAATCTAACCTTATAGATGAACAAGAGCGATCTTAAAAAACTAAGTAAATCAGAACTAATCAAATTGCTGTTAAAGCAAGAGAAAAAGAAGCCTGAAATTATTGTGATAGATGATACCAAACCAGTGCCAGCAGTTAGAGCACCTATGACCAAAAAGCCAATGCCATTACCTAGAAAGGGTGTTAAACAAATGGTGCAAGAGTATGAAGACAATATAATTCTTCCACCTATAGAGTTTAGAGACAAACCAGTGCCAGCACCTAGAACTAAAAAACCAGTGCCAGCACCTAGAACTGTAAAACCAGTGCCAGCACCTAGAACTAAGATAGAGCAAATAAACAAAGCTCTGAAAGGCTAAACAAAGTCTTATGAAATAAGCATTAAAAATAACAAAGACCCACTAGTGCAATTACAAAACGCAAGAAAGGCTATTGCATATCATATTATAAATATACTAAAATCCATGAAAGGACTGAAATTCGTTGAAACTCTTAAGGTAACATTCACAAAAATGTCTAACAAAGAAATAGTGTACAAAACCGGATATTTCAACACTCCAGCTGAAACAATCATAAATAATCTAGAGATATCTGAATCACTACAAGTATCAAAACAAAACATATTAAACAAGATTGCAGTTTGGATCTGTGAAGGGTCTGGTTGGACTATTCAATCTGTTGATAATCACTATCTTAATGTGGTAAAATATCAACCAATGAGAGGATCATCATATATTCAACTACCTAAAGAACTTAGAGGTTTGATAAATATGAAGAATGAGGATAATGCGTGTTTTAGATGGTGTCACATCAGACACTTAAACCCACAAAATAAAGACCCACAGAGAATTAAGATATCTGATAAGGAATACATTGACAAATTGGATTACTCTGGAATTGAATTTCCAATAACTATCAAACAGTTCAACAAAATTGAAAGACAAAATAAGATCAACATTAATGTCTTCGAATATGAAGATAAACAACCATATCCAATATACATCTCAAAGGAGAAATTTGAAAATCATATGGAACTACTATTAATAACAAAAGATGCAAACAAACATTGTGTACTTGTGTACTGTACATAAGGAAAGAAAGCATTTTTGTATGTACTGTCTGCAATGTTTTAGTTCTGAAAGGGTTTTAAACAATCATAAAGATAATTGTATTCAAGTAAATGGAATGCAAGCTGTGAATATGCCTGACAAGAGCAATAATATACTGAAATTTAGCAACTTTCATAAACAGCAACCTATACCATTTGTAATATATGCAGATTTTGAAGCTATAACAGAAAAGATATTTGGTTGTGAACCTAATAATGATAAATCATATCCCAAAGCATACAAAAAGCATACAGACTGTGGGTATGGTTATAAAGTCGTTTGTTGTTATGGTGACAAATAGACTAAGCCTGTGCAGATATATAGAGGGGAAAAGGCTGCATAGAAATTCATGGAAAAGATGCTAGAAGAAGTCAAGTATTGTAAGACTGTTATGAAGAATAAATTCAATAAACCACTGAAAATGAAAAAAGATCATGAAAAAGATTTTCAAAAGGCTGATAAATGCCACATTTGTGATAAACAATATACTGAAAAAGATATTAGAGTACGTGACCATTGTCATATTACGGGGAAATACCGAGGCTCTGCTCATAAAGATTGTAACCTAAAACTTAGAGTAAATCCCGAAGAAATAAAAATTCCTGTTATATTTCACAACCTACGAGGGTATGACAGCCATTTTATCATGCAGGAGATTGGAGCTATTGTTAAGAAACATAAATACAAAAACAAGAAAGGAGAAGAGATGCATATGAATACCAACAGGTGGTTTTAAATGAATGACAGAAAAGCAGATTAATAATTTAGATATAGCTAAATATAATGAAGATAGTAAAAAAGGATTGATACTAGAAGTTGATTTAGAATACCCTGTAGAGTTGCATAACCTTCATAACGACTATCCATTAGCTGCTGAGAGGGTTTGTGTTAATAAGGAAATGTTGTCAAATTATTGTAATAAAATCGTTTCTAAATATAATATATCAACTGGTTTAGTTAGTAAGTTAATCCCAACTTTGAAAAACAAAGAAAAATATGTGCTTCATTATAGAAATTTGCAATTATATACCAATCTTGCATTGGAAGTAATCAAAGTTCATCGAGTATTAGAATTTATTCAGTCTACATGGTTGAAGCAATATATTGATTTCAACACTCAGAAAAGAACCAATGCAAAAAATGCTTTTGAAAAAGACTTTTTCAAGCTGATGAATAATAGTGTTTTTGGAAAAACGATGGAAAATTTAAGAAAGAGAGTTGATGTTAGATTAGTTATTGATAAAAAAAACTAATAAAAATGGCTGCTAAACCTACTTATGTAAGTAGTAAGATCTTTAATGAAAACCTTGTAGCTCTACATAAGATTAAAGAAACACTTACCCTTAACAGACCTGCATATGTTGGTATGTGTATCTTAGATTTGAGTAAGGTTTTAATGTATGATTTCCACTATAACTACATAAAAAAGAAATATAATGATAAAGCTAAATTACTATTCACTGATACAGATAGTTTAACGTATGAAATTGAAGCAGAAGACGTGTATAATGATTTTTGGGTTGATAAAGATAAATTTGACAACAGTGACTACTACTACTAATAATAATCATAATACTATATTTATACAGCTCACCATATTCAGCTTAAATAGCTGCTATCACTCTGGGACCTGTGTAAAGAAAAAGAAAAAAGAAATTACAAGGTAACAAATCTAAAAATTTTGAAATAATTATATATACTCTTAGAATGCTCCATTTTTAGTTCGTTTGGCAATTTGTTGAAGAGTAAGGCTCCTTGAAATTGAACGCTCTTTCTGAAGGCCTGAAGTTTTGTCTTCGGAAGTTCCAAGTTAATTGCATCACCTCTGGTTCTTTTTCCATGGTTGATTTCTTCAAAATAATCTTTAAATACATCTAGTTTTAGCCCATTTACACATTTGTATGCAAATAGTGCTGCTTTTCTGTGTCTTTCTAACTCTAATGATGGCCATTGACCTGAAGAGGTTTTTCCAAATACACTAGTTTCTGCACCATCTTGGAGTCTTTCAAGCTTATTTACATTTGATTCTGATAAACATAGCATTTGCAGGTCAGAATATGTAATCACAGGTCTTCTCATACTCGTGTAGATTGATTCTGCAGCTTGAGTTGTCAGTTTTTGTCTCACACGTTTCAAAAGATGCACTCTTTTCACCGCTTTCCGATAAACCTTGTCAAAATGATCTGAGAAAGACAATGATTTGTCCAAACTTACTCCAAGATATTCATAAACCTCAGCACTTGAAACTTCTGCGCCGTTGATTTTTATCTTTATTTCTGATGACACTTTCAATCTTTTGGAGGTTCCGTAGAGAACAAATTCTGTTTTTCATTTTTTCAGGTTTAGAACCAATAAATTTTCTCGAAACCAGCAGGCAATCTCTTTGTTTATGGTATTTTCTATAATCTTGCTACAAGAACTTGCACAATAAATAACAGTGTCATCTGCGTACATCAAAAGATTACAGCTTTTGAGTTTTAATTGCAAATCATTGACGTAGATAATAAATAAGAGAGGTCCCAAAATAGAGCCTTGGGGGACACCACTTGTAATAAACTGGTTGCTAGAGAAAGTGTGCTCAAAGCAAACACTTTGTGGTCGATCTGATAGATAAGTTTCAAACCATAGTAATTCATTACTCTTTATTCCGTATGATTTCGACAACAATCTTTCATGGTTTACTGTGTTGAATGCCTCACACAAATCCAGATAGAGTGACCCTGTAAGATGACCCTTCTCCATTTGTTTTCTAATATAGTCTGAGTAATATGTAACTGCTTGAGTAGTTGATCGTCTTTTCCTGAAGCCAAAATGGTATTGCTACAATAGGTTGTTATTTTCCAATTATTCATATAGCTGATTGTGCACTACTCGCTCAATTACTTTTGACAGGACTTGTAACACCGAAATTGGGCGATAGTTGTCAAAGTTAGATTTACTCCCAGATTTATACAAAGGAACAACTTTTGCTATCTTTTCGGAGTCAGGAAAAGTGGCAGTTTCTAACGATAGGTTGGTGAGATATGTTAAGGGGTATGCCATTGCTTCTTTGCAATCCTTGATGATGCCTATTAGAATATTGTCAAACCCAGGTGCCTTAGATGTCTTCAACTGGGCTATGAGCTTCATGACATACCGTTGAGAAACTTGCTTGAACGAGAAAAGTGCATTTTGTGGTTTGATTAATTTTTTTAACCGTTTTAAGTTGCCTTGATTCCAGATTAACGCTACCAGAGTTGGTGGAGCTGGTATTAGTCTTGTAGAATTTTGAGTCGACCAAGAAAAAATTTATATAAAGATGTATTATATATCACTGGGAAGGGAATTTTTTAAGCTTTTCAATGGTGTATGGTGTCACTTTTTAGACTTTGGGCAAAGATTTTTATCGCCAAATTAGTTAGAGGAGGGTGAAAACCAAAGATCGGGAAATTTGAATAAGCATGATTTTAAATTTTTGTATATATCTGACTATGGAGGTAAGCTACAACCTTCAAATTTGGTATAGAGTTGGATTATATTAAAAGGTGTCAAGAGAAAACAAGAAAAAGAACGGTTGCCATGGAAACTTGCTGACGTCAGCAAAACAATATTCAAAATGTCTATTTAAAAAAAGTCATCTAAAGAGTCAAAATCTTCGTCAAGATCATCTTCCCCACAATCATCGTCTCTTTTAGTGTTACTACACAGTGTACCATGACAGTCCTTGCATGAAGCAGTACAATGTAACCCTGCTTTTCGACAGGTACACCGGTTATTATCACAAGACCCCTTACAACCACATCCAATTATTTGCAATAAATCTTGCGGTCCTGCCTCTGCATCGGTCATTATTGGTACAAATGATTGTTCTTTTAGCTGCCAACCCCAATCCACGGGCATGTAATCGGAATTCTTTAATTCTCTCCAAACCTTTACTTGGTGGTATACTCTCAAACCATGGTAGAATGCTGCTCTTGGGGATGGTGGGAGGAGAGAAGGATCAATATTTGAGCGATCAGACATAACCATCTGTTCATACTTTGTTTTTCTGATTTGTGGCAAGCTATCGGATGACGAATGAAGCAGCTCAAAGAATCGAATGCACAAATTCCCAATTTCTTGAGGCGACTGATCAACGTAGAAATTAGCAGCAATTGACTTTAGGAGAGCTGAAGTTTGGAGTTTTCTGAAGATAACAGTTTTACCAAACATGTGAATAGCAGAGGTTGTGTCACAACCTGTAAAAGCGTGAGCAAAGAGCAAACAATCAACTATGTTGTCATCCAGTTTTTCGATAACATCTTTGACCACGTAGAACTCCCTTTGCTTATTTTTCTTTTGTGTCATGTTGGTCAGGAAAATGTCGTGGCGGGTAGGGTTCTTTGCAACGTGATGAACTAACAGACAAAGTACATCAGTATCATCAGAAAAGACTGTCACTGGCGCATTTCGTGCAGCTGTCAAGGCTTCTTTTACGATTGAAGTATCTGCATCACTTGGGCATTCCAAAACCTTGAAGTTGGTCTCCAATTTCTTTGAGAGTGCTTTCACGAATGTCTCTTTGTTTGTATTGTTCAAAAAGAAGTTGTTTCGATTTGACGGGCAGGAGTTATCGTTTCTGATTTCAACTGTTTGTGACATCTTCCCAGCTCGTTTTTGATGTATTGCATCTTTAGTTGATAAAGAATATCCGTCAAAAACAATGGTATCGATTCCAAGATGCGTAAGGAATTGAGAATACCTTTGGAAAATTATTTCGAACGTTTCGTCTTTTTTCCAGTCACAGCACCACAATAATGCACCCCCGTCAGCAATGCGTACTGTATGCGATACATCAATAGGACTTACGCCTTCCATCAAAAAATTTTTAAGCTTTGACTTCTGAGCAGAGCGCATAATTCCATCCTTGAACATTGACATTGGGTGAGGCGATAACTCGTAGCTAAAGTAGCTGACAATTTCATTCTCTGGTTTTCTTTCCACAAGTACAATCAGCCGGAGGAAAATAGTTAGCAGATCTATTGTAACTCTGTCAGTATCAACATTGACACTGGCGTATAGACTTTGTAAAGTGGAGATTTGCTTGCTTCTTTTGAGTTAACAATTCGCAAATATTTGACCGTCCATTTCTCTTTGGATGGCAGCTCCTATTTCGTCCGCTTTGTCACAAGAGCAAGGGTGAATTTCGTTTTCACCCAATCAACTGCTTTGTTTACAATTATTCTGAGCCAATCAGAATCCACTCTTTTTGATGAGTTTGTTTACATATTTCAAAGAAAAGGTGCTAGCTGTGGTCGGAAAGTACACTTGAGTTTTGCAGCCCCCAGGAAAATATACATTCAGAAAAATGAAATAAAATAAAAGATTATCATTTTTCAATAAGTTTTCTTTGAAATTACCGCTGCTTTTTGTTAGATTCTATGACATCTTTGAACAATCACAATTTGAAATTCGACCTTCATCTGTCATGCTTAGGCCCATTTTACCGTCACCTTGGAAAGCTCACATTGAGTCAAATTCTATGCAGATTTTTGTTTTTAGCCAGAGTTTAAAAGATTAATGTCCCTTCTACACATTAAAGTTTTGTTTTGCGTTGCCTCTCTCTCTCAAACTGCGAAAACCACAACGCTGCCACGTAGAGTTTCAGTTGAGCTGCCCAGGAGCGGGGCCGGACAGTGCGAAGGAAGGAATTCTCCTCTCCGCGGGGAGGGATTTAATCTCTTGTTCAATTCCCAGCATGGAAGGACAAAACAATGACAACGGGAGTTTCTGAGCAAAGCATAAGGATGGTTGTTACTATTTGAAAGCTGTCTTTTTTCACAATGATCTCCACAAACAACATCATTTAATACAAGGGCATCAATACTATAAGGAGTCATCAATACTATAAGGAGATTTAAGAAGATTTAATGCATTGTTGGAACATTTCGTTTCCAGTTGGCTATTTTATAGATGAGTGTGTCAACTCTCAAAGCACGCCCTGCTTCATCATCCATCATTTCACCACCTTCAACATCACCGTCGTCGAAATCACTTGGCATGCCTTCATCATCATTGTTTTCAACATCTGAATCTTCACTGAGCTGCTTCAACTTCTCTGAAAGCATTTCCTTGCACAAAAAGCAAGTGCTTAAGGATGGCAGAAGACAGGGTGTGTGGAAGGAATGGCCACAATTGAAGACGCGCCATGTGGGATACATACTGTTGCAGTCAGTTTTGTCACATTTCCTGTTTAGAGGTAAAGATATACATCAATCATGTGCAAAGTGTGGATTTTACTTTTACCTGATGATGTCATGATGTTGGTTAACCATGTATTCAAAAATCCAGAAGTTTAGGTAGGAAGAGTAATTTGTTTATCACTATACCTTTGGGGATTTGGAGCATTACTTGGAGACAAGTAGCCAAGAGGCAGTAACTCGTCACTCACAATTTTTTGTCCAAAAAGGTTCGGCAGTCTCCATCTTGTCTTTTTATATTTTTTTAATTCATTTGTTTCTTTTTTTGTTTTTTTTTGTTTTTGTCTACTTTCTTTGTTTACCATTGTAGCTTGTCCTGCATTTTGAATTAAGTTTGCAAACTTTTCGGTGATGTATTCTGCTGCCTTGACTTTCATGCTGTCAATGTTCTTTCGGCTAAATGCAAATTTTCTTGGTGGTACGTATGTGGACTTAAATTCATGCAGCTCATGCTTCCTCGAATCAATTTCTTTTCCTTTGAGGGCTATCCTGCATGCTTGATCTGTACTTGTTGTTTTCGCTCTCAGTAGAGAATGGAAATTTTCGACAGGGTACTCATCAAACGCAGAAAGAGAAGAAGTGATAGAGTTGATGATGGGATGACCAACCTGTTTCCAGTACTCAACATTGGAAAGGGCTATCAAAGGAGCTTTATCATAATGTCTTCTTCTGAACATGAGAAACATTAGCCAACAACGAAACAAAGAGTGATAATATTCATCTGCCATGTTGCTTTTCAAGACAACAGAATAAACACAAAGAGTTAGAGGAATGTAGTTATCCAAGAGATTCAAGAATGTAAGATATTCCACATCCTTACAGTTGGAAAAAGCAGCTAAAATTTCATCCCGAACCAATGACCAACCACCATATGAAACCTCCAGCAAGTAAGAAATTCGCCATGGCTTTGGTTTTCTTGCCAATGGCTTCTTGGCGTCAAAAAGAAATGCATACAGCTCTCCAAACAAGACATGAAATTTCATGAGGACCATTTCCCTCGAATTCAAAGAGATATGTAATGGTCCTATGAATGGCACAATGTTGGTACATTGCATTGAAATGGGATCTGCATTGTTGTAAACAATCTGACGAACAAAGAACTGAGCAGGCCAATCACCAACCAAGGGAACAATAAATTTTTTCAAATAGTTAGACAACCCATTCTCAAGCAGTATGGACAAAGCTGATCTGAAATTTTCATAGGACTTCAATGGCATTTCTATTGAATCAACCAGCTTGCAGTTATCCATAGATCTCAATTGCATCATCTCCTGCTGTTGATAATCATGAATCATCAATCTGTGTTTCTCAGATTCAGGATCAAAGAATTTTGCTCTCATCCAGTCTGGCATTACATTGACATAACTTTTTGACAGCAGCTCAATGTTCTTGTCTAAAACACTATGCAAACCTACTAAATTTGCAATGCTTGCATCATTTACAGGAGACTTTACATGGGAAATGGCATCTACATTTGGAAAAGACTTCACTAAAAGTGTGGCCATGTGAATAACTTGTGATGTTTCCTGTTTTGACACACGACGATGAGCATGAATGTTGTGATAATCATCAATAAATATCACCAGCAGATGACCTTTCTCTGCAGCATTCGTAAGGAAACCTTTCACTGTTTCACTATGATTTGTAGCAATTATATCATTAGCATTTTTTACTGTACGAGGGTGTGCTGCAAAACCCATGTTTCTAAGTATTTCCATACCACAATCAGAAATGCCAAAACCCTGCAAAGTCCGTGCAGTTGCAACTTGAAACCAATTGGCACGCTGGGACTGACCGTAAACGAGACCATATATTATTGAGACAGCCCTCTTTTCATTTAATTGTCTGCGCTCCAATGTCTGCCTATCTGTTGTCATAGCTCCAAGGATGTCATCAAAAATCGTATGTGCACCAGCATCACAACATAGTTTTCTAAATTCTAATGGATCTGTTATCGGTGTTCCATTTTCACCAAACCTTTCAAAACATATATCTTTAATTTTTGAAACTTGACATTTTAAACTTAACTTGTCATCACTGTTTAGTGTTTGGCTACAATCACTTTCACTGTCTTCATTCATAGCCTCACAACTATCTTGAGACCAAATCTCCTGTGAACTTAACACTAGTTTCTGACTCGGTGAACTTAAAGTTACTGTTCTTTCTGAATCTGAAAATTCATCATCTGTGAAACAAACAAATAAATAATCTCCCTGTATTATTTGATAATTGGAATACATGACATTATTAGCTAAAATTATTTATTTGTTTGTTTGTTTTACTTGTGCAGAACTGTACTGACTGCAGACCAAGATTTACCTGTTACTACTTCACTGTCTCTATCTCCATCTTTATCATCTATGTTTAAAATACTTGTTCTTGAGTTGTTTGTTAATGCTCTTGATCTATGCTGAAATAAATATTATGATATTTTTTGCTTAATATTTGTAAACTGGTGTTTTTTTGAAATTTGCAGTATATTATAAGTTTTTAGAACACTAAAAGGGCTTTGTTTTGACAATTAAATTGAAAGCAGTAAATTTGCATATATACCAGATATTTTGTAAACTCTCTCTTTCTTTCACAATTTTCAATACAAAAATCACAGACATGTTTAATTCTAGAAGATGGTAAACCATTAACTTCAGCAAGTGCTTTAAAAGCTTTAATGTGTGCATATTCAGGAACTTTTAACTTGTTTCCACCAATTTGTTTTTTTGTGTTGGAGTGCTGGAACCAATGCTCATGAAGAGGGTTGCTACATTGTTTTCTAAATCTTCCCATCGTAACTACATTATTTTTCAAACATTACAATTCTTTGTCCAACTAACTTAGCTCCAGTTAATCTTGAAAACAATCTGACTATAAAGAAGAGCGGAAGAAGAAACACGAACCAGTGAAATCCTGCTTGTCAATCTCATAAATTTCACCACAATTTTCCCGCCAAAACAATTTCAAAACAATCAAGGTTTACAGCAGGAAAACTACCGTAAATAATACTGTATACTACTAAAAATATATTCACAACAACTAGATATAAAAAGTAAACTCTCACGATATTAATATAAAGGCCAGTCCCATTTACGAAAACGTAAGATAATCCATTTGAAGGCTAGTTGAACACAATACTTTTCGTCATCCTCTTTCTTCCCATCTTGAATTGAAGCGTCTTGTGAATTTACTGCTATGCAAGTAGATTGTGTTTGAAGTGAACAAAGTGTCGAGATTATTATTTAAAATAGACGTATTCCAAAAACAAAAAATAACCAGCCTTGCTCGAAAACTCTTGCTGTCTAAAACTCTGCAATCTCGAATTGGCTTTAGTTTAAATGGATTGAACAAGAGATTAAATCCCTCCCCGCGGAGAGGAGAATTCCTTCCTTCGCACTGTCCGGCCCCGCTCCTGGGCAGCTCAACTGAAACTCTACGTGGCAGCGTTGTGGTTTTCGCAGTTTGAGAGAGAGAGGCAACGCAAAACAAAACTTTAATGTGTAGAAGGGACATTAATCTTTTAAACTCTGGCTAAAAACAAAAATCTGCATAGAATTTGACTCAATGTGAGCTTTCCAAGGTGACGGTAAAATGGGCCTAAGCATGACAGATGAAGGTCGAATTTCAAATTGTGATTGTTCAAAGATGTCATAGAATCTAACAAAAAGCAGCGGTAATTTCAAAGAAAACTTATTGAAAAATGATAATCTTTTATTTTATTTCATTTTTCTGAATGTATATTTTCCTGGGGGCTGCAAAACTCAAGTGTACTTTCCGACCACAGCTAGCACCTTTTCTTTGAAATATGTAAACAAACTCATCAAAAATAGTGGATTCTGATTGGCTCAGAATAATTGTAAACAAAGCAGTTGATTGGGTGAAAACGAAATTCACCCTTGCTTGTCACAAGTTAAATGTTGGTTCACATCAACCAAACCAGAATCAAGGGAAACAAGCTGATTGCCGACAGTAAACGGATTGTGCAACTGGAACCATGCCTGAATAAAGCAAAAACATAATTATTAAAGACAACCTCACTATTAAGCTAAGTGATATATTTGCATGTAGAATATTTTTCAACTTGTAATCAAAAATCGAGTACAGTAGCTAAGATGAACAAAATGGTTCAACATACCTGAATTTTTTTGAAATCTTCGTAATCTCGCTTTACTCTTCCAGAAAACAATTCTTTGTGCTGACAGGATGATTTTTTCGTTGACATCATTAAATTCATTGTTTCTGTAACTTCTGCACATCTGTGCATAGTTTTGGTCCATACATTCATGACATTTTCTGTTATTCCCTTTCCTATAACTCCAGATCTTCCTTTTAACGATTTCATCAAGATCTGTTCAATGGATAAATCGGTCCAGATCCCTGCCCAGTTCTTCGTTGTCCGTCTTACTGTATGGCTACCTCGTAAGAACTCATTGAATATTTCTGGATGGGCTCTTTCCAATTCTGACAAAGATTGAAGGTACAGTCGACAGGTCTTCGCATAATTGTTGTGTCCAGTAGCGGCAAAAAGATTCAACATCGATTTTGTGGCCAAGACGTGCAAATTCCAATCATTTGTTCTCTCCGCTCGTATGAACTCTTGAACAACATAGATGTATTTAATGTAGTTCAACCATAAGGTTGCTGTGAAATGATGACTGCGATAACTCGTTATTTTTTGCCTCCATCCAAGCTGTTAACTTTCTAGCGAGCTCCTCGCACTCGAATTTTGACGGGTCATCCGATTCGTAGAACATTTGTAGTTCAAGTCGATCTTCAAGGCCCAATATACCCAAGAACTCTTCCAGCACCAGCGATTGAACAGCAGAAGCACAAAGAAGATGACCTCCCACAGCACGTGAATATGCCTTTCCTGTAAACACATGACCAACTGTAACAGGCGCATACACAGGCTCAAGGGCACTTCTTAAACCACTCCCTTCCATGAGGTTTCCAATTGAACCCAGGAAGCTCATAAGTTGGTGAAAGCCTCCAAGACGAACGAAGACGCTCATTTTCTTTGAGGATATCATTTCGTAAGCCTTTATATAGAGTGGTTGGTCGAACGTTACACACGCAACTTGGATGTTGAACTTCGTACATTGTTCCGACAAAAAAAATAACAGTGAATATAGTGTGGTTGGGTCTGTCGCATGCAAGTCGATGATTGGTAACATGGAAACATGAGATTTTGGTAAAATTTCTCCTTTTGACGTTTTGCTTATATACCCTGACCAACTTGGACACATAGTTTTGAATAGGTAACTGGTACTCCAGAGAAGATCCACAAATCGGAATTTCATTCGTTCCTGAATAAACAAAATTTAATATTATTGCAGAGAAAATGTTTTGATACAGAAGTAGTGTTTGCAGCTGAATATGTTAGTTGTTACCTAATTAAACAATAAAGACCCATGTGTTTGGTCATGCACAAAAAATGCATGGACTCATATAATGGTGTAGAACAGAAATTGAACAGAGCAGTTTTAAAGTCCCATATACTTCTTATTTTTAAGATAATATTACCTGTCTTACTGGTTGCAAGATTGTTTTTGCTAAAGCAGGAATGTCGGGTTCCAAATATTGATGTATCTTGATGCCCTCATGCGATTTTATGGTATTGTGATAGCGAAATTGCCATTAGCAATAGCTATGGACCCTAACCCATGATGTGTATTTTTTCCATCAGGTGTTGCAAGATCATGGTCTGTGTTATCAGCAACGAATTGTAGGAAGGATGTTCCTTCAGGGCATATTATCTTTTCAGACACATCGTGTTTTACAACATTCTGCTTGAATCGTATGACCTGAATTTCAAAGAAAGATATCCAATGAGTTACAAAAAGAAAGAAACCAAAAATACCAGTTTTACCAATATATACAACGAGTTACAGACATATATTGAGATGATGTGTGCAGTTGTATGAAAAGCGAAAAAACGGCTCACCTCGTCATAACTGACAGCAAATCCTAAGTTGGATAATACAGTGTTCAACCATATAGAGCCTATACGATTATCAGCGCAAACCGCCAATCCAAACTGAAGCGGCATTATGGTTCTTGGTCTTGTTGCAGCAACAAGAGCCTGAGATATAGACATTTGCTTGATTGGTGAGCGAACAAGCTCATCTATAAAGACTGCCAATAGATTTGGGATTTGATTATTTGCCATTGTTATGTCATCCATTGAAGGATATGTTCTTGTTTCCAGTTCGTGGTTTTTTATTACACCCTTTATCAATGCTGCAGCTGTTTTAATTACATGCTCACTTTCAGCATCCACATCTGATTTACGATCTTTATACCATTTTTCACAGAGAATCTCAGCAGTTCTATCAAGCAATATTATATTGCTTTTACCCTCTCTAGTGACAAGCCGCATAGATTCATTATACTCTTCCTTTAACTTCGTCTGTGTCATTTTAACAGAGTATACGTCATCTCCGAGTTCAGACATTAAGGCGTGAAATTCAGTCACTGTTATTCCATGTTATTTTCAAGTATTTTGCAGGCATCCTCAAATATAATAGTTTTTGTTGAAGAAATCGGGCAACCTGGTGCTGTGTATTCTGGAAGAGGGTCTTCGAAATTTGTTCGACACGATACATGGTATCTTGCTTCAGCTGCAACTAGGTCATTTACACTTAACAGTCTAGTTGCAACAGTTCTAGCTGTGTCGTTATCACGAGTTCTGCATATATGTAGGGTGAGCTGGTGGATGCTGGTGGATATTGTACGAACTTCAACAAACTTATTTCGATCAGGATGCTTCCGATCAAAAATGCATACAGCCCCACAATAGAAACATTGATTTTTAAAATCGAAGCTTCCTCCACACACTCGCTTACTTGATGTAGACTGTGCACCAGATGACGATCCTCTTTTAGTTGGACGTGCTTGATTCTTCAGTTCTGTTCGACAACTTTTGTGTATGAATGTTGTTTTTCCTTCTTTTCTGTTAGATCGAAGAGTTGATGCTAAGGATGTTAAGTTGTTTTTTGCTGCTTGACCAATTAATTTATTCAAAGGATTCTGTGTTCCCTTTTCTTCAACCGGCCTACTTGGTTCAGTTGGTCGTAATCCTTCTGACCTTCACCGCATTTTACACATACCTTCTTTTCTTCCTCATTATCCATAACTATTTCCTATTATTTGTTATACAACATTATTTCTGAAACTTATTTCTTCATTTAAGGAGTCACCCTAGACTCTAAGCTTAAGGTACCTCATCTTTTTCTCCTCTCGTTCCGCCATTATGCTAAACATGTGCATACAACTGCACCAGACTAGTGTCCAGTGTCCTTCACTGTTAAAACCTTAATTAATCCATAGTTAATTCATTGCTTTACTGTTCTTGACCCTCCTCTAACTAGTTTGGCGATAAAAATTTTTGCCCAAAGTCTAAAAAGTGACACCATACACCATTGTAAAGCTTAAAAAATTCCCTTCCCAGTGATATATAATACATCTTTATATAAATTTTTTCTAGGTTGACTCAAATTTTCATGAAATTCTACAGGACTATATTGCCTCCTGCAGTTTGGCAGCTACATTTGTAAAGAATGAACAGAAATGCTCAGCAATTTGTTTCTTATCAGTGATTTGCACTCCATTATCCTAGACCAAAAGAGCGAGACCAAAACTTTAGAGGACTGATTTTTTCCACTTTGCTCAGATTGAAAACATTTCTTTATTTGCTTCCAGAAACTTTTTGGGTTATCTGCATGCTCATTGAGTAGATCCTGATTGTATTTTATGATATTTTGCTTCTGCATCCCTGTCACTGAATTGCACTTTCTTTTATATGCTGACCAGTCACTTTTAGTGCCAGATTTTTTAGCTTTTGATATAAGAAAATCCCTTTCTTTCATGGCTTTCTTAAGGATATGATTCAACCATGGGCAGTCACGTCCTCTGACAGTGCGCTCTTCCAGCGGGGCACGATTATCAATAATAGCTGTAAGATACTCTTTGAAGCTCCTCCAGGCGGAATTTGTGTCACAATTATTTACAATTTATCCCACGAGACTTCCCCAACATCAGACTTGCGTGCTGTCATGTCACATTGGGAGTAGTCTCTATATCTGACTCTGCTTGGTTTATATTTCATGCAGTGCATTCTTCGAATCACACCAGTCAGTTCATGGTCACTTAGACTTACATTTGTAACAATTGTTTTCAGCACTTTTGAGATATCATTTGTCAAAACAATATCTATAAGAGTACTAGTATCCCGGGTCACTCTCGTTGATTCCTTTATGAGTTGATTAAAACCATTAATTTGGATAATATCCTTCAATGCTTTGTTGTCTGATTTTATGTTATAATTGCAATTCATACCTCCCGCCAAAATAATTTCCTTTCTAATTAATAAAAAAAATAATTTACTCTGTGGATTCAAAGTATTTTGATAAGACAAATAAAAAAGTAATTGGTAAATTCAAAGATGAAGCAGCTGGAGTTCCTATTTGTGAATTTGTTGGTCTGCAATAAAAAATGTATAGTTATATTAAAGACAACGATAAAGGAGGAAAAACTGCAAAAGGAATTAAAAAAAATATTATAAAAAATAAAATTAAACATATAGATTTAAAAAAACACTTTTCAAAAATCAACAAATGCATCATAAAATGAAAACAATCAGAAGTCAAAATCATCAAATAAAAAGCTATGAAATCAATAAAGTATCACTCAGTTGTTTTGACGATAAAAGATATATACTAGACAATGGACATGAAAGTTTTGCTTACGGATATTATCTTATAAAACATTAAATAGCATTCATTGATTAAATATTAGTATTCATTAATTTGAAGAAGATATATTATTCTTTCATTTTATTATTCATTACCTTTTGTATCAGTTTCATTAGATACATTATTTCTTTTAAGGATCCTTATAATAATATTATAATGAACCATAATCAAAGATATATAGTTTTATATATTATTCCTATCTATAGTATTACGCTGAAACCAACAAATGAAACCATTACTTTAATGAGATATGTTGAAATTGTGAAAATGCGCTGAAAGCCCCATATCCTATACTACTGATTTGGCTAGCTATTTTTATTTTTCTATGCTCTCATGATAGACTACAATAGGGGACAAAAGTCCCTGGGACACCAGAAAATTGCATCCCATAATGCTGTGCTTCTGCACACTTTGTTCTCTGTGAGCAGAATGCCGCCCCCACTCCCCCCAAAACAATGTTGTTTTATGCACCAGTCCTGTCTCGTCGTCGGGCCAAAAGAATTTCAGCGATATTGAAAAACACCGCCTCTACACACAACATTCTTTTGGGGGCAGGGGGATGAAGTATGCATGTAAAACATGTTAAAATCCTGGGTGTCCCAGGACTTTTGTCCCCTTTTGTAGCTGTATCACACCACATATCAAAAGATGCACAACAAGCTTATCTACATCTCTCTCAGGATTGTTTTTTTTTTCACAACCGAATTTCATTCATATAATTGATTAAATACACATTCTTTTTACAAGGAAAAACGAGCAAAAAATCATAGGTTCTTCCTTGGAAACTCTACTGTCATTAATAGCATTTTTAGAAAATTTAACTTAAGCATCTTGCTAAAGATGTTCTGCAGTGTGTTGCTACATTTTTTTTATTTTTCTATGCTTCCCTTGTGCACTAACTATAGCACACCACGAATCAAAAGATGCACAATAACCTTATTAGCACTTCCATAGCCATAGTTTATTTTTCAAGAACATATTTCATTCTTACATTTTACATAGACTTACTGAGCACAAGTTACGCACCACTGGATTAAAAATGGTGTCTAAAAGGGGCCCGAGGCCAATGGAAGAAAATTTACATAACAATATGTAAACGCAAAACGAGTTCCAATAGCGAATTTCTTTAGCAGAAATATACTCAGAATTTCATAAATTTTTAAATTAAAACATAAATTAAAATGTATCATATTGTTTTATAATAATATTTAAAGAAAACTGTGATGCTCTGATTGCCTGCAGGCCTGCCATAGGCCTGCGTGCACAGGACATGAACCCCAGAGTGCTCTCAAAGCCAGGTATTACTGGCTTTGAGACCAGCCAGGTTTATTACACAAGGCAGTTATTATTAGGTAACCCTTTTGGACAGCGATAAGCGTTCCTTTTGGTAGGCAACAGTATCTACGTATCTAATTCTAACATAAAACAGATAGCTTTATAAAGCGTAAGGCTTTCTGGCATTTTTATTAGTGTACACTATTAATTATTTATTTTTTATTTATTTATTTATTTAATTTAATAGTAACTTTTCTGACAAGCACGACCCCCACTTTTCATTTTCTACTTTGTTAGGGAATGGGGAGCGAAGTTATTATCTGAAGGGGAAAATTGTTGAAAAACCTTATTTCCATGTTACGGCTGTTTTACTGAAAACCTCTTTGCCTTCAGTACTAGAGTAAAATGTTAAGGTTATGTCACAGAAAGAGATTTATATATTAAGCACTGATATTCCAGGGCATGAAAGACATCATTCGTTGTGACCTTGTGACAAAAATGAACCTCGTTTTCAAATCGAGGCTAATGTTATTGCTCATTGAATTTTATTGACTTCAGTATCGGAAGATTTAGGCCCTCGTCCTGTAGGAAGCATGGTGAAGACACAAGCTTGACAAAAATATATTTCACTACTGGTAGCAGGTTGAACATCTTGAAATGAACTGAATTGTTTGAGTGGAAACGAGGCAGAAAACAATGGCATGAAAGTTATAAGGCTTGAGGATCAAACAAAAAATTTCAAGATTTTGCAAAAATCTCAAAAATAGGTAGAGAGAGTGAGCGGTCTGACAATTTCCCATTTGATAGATATCCCCATTGTCTACAAATGGGAGGAAGAAAATTTTAATCTTGGCAACGAGACCATGGTTATAAACTTTTGAATTTTTCAAGCTTCGGTATGGGAAAATTATCAAATTGCCACATGACAAGGAAAACTAACCCTGACACCCATAACCATTAATGTTCCACACTTTATTGTTGCTCTTTATATATATCACCTATAAAAGTGCCTCTCTATATTCACAACGAGGCTGAAGTTACAAGTGACCGAAAGGCTTCAGTAGGTTAAATTTCATTACTGTTCAGGATTTTGCAAAATTCTCAAAAATAAGTGAAGACAGATAGTGGCCTTCAAGTTCCTCACTTGATAGATGCGTCCAATATCTACAACTGCGAGGAAGAAAATTTGAATATTCAAAAGGAGGCCTCAGGTTATAAACTTTTGAGCTTTTAGGGCTTCAGTATGGGAAAATTCTCAAAGTGCCACATGACAAGGAAAACTAGCCCTGAACGTAATAACAATTAAACTTACAGACCTTATTGGTGTTCTTTATATATATTCTCCATAAAAAACGTTTGTCTAAAATCATAATGAGGCTGAAGTTCAAGTGACTGAAATATAAGGCATCAGTATTAGAAAATGTTAATTTTTGTAAAGAGCAATAACACAAGTGTCCTTCAAGTTACAAGAAATATATTTCTAGAGGTTTTTGACACTTGTGGGATGATTTGTGTTGCATATGGCACCTCGTATTCATAATGAGGTTGCAGTTGCAAGTGCTTCAAATTATAAAGCATCAGTATGGAAGAATGGGTTGTTTTACAGGCCAAAAAATCTATAAGGCCTCAATAAGAAATTGTTTTCGAAATCCAAAACATAATTACTTTAATTTCCTTTGAGATCAGGGTTTCCCAGCTGCTAAGTTCATTCATGGTTGTAAAAAAACGTTACATATGATTTGTAAGCTACAATCCATAACCGGGACATTGCTTTTGCAAGATTCAATGTACAGACTCAGAAACAAATTGTCCTCAACTTCTCCTTGCACATGTAATAACAATAAGATTTAATTGAAAAACAATAAATTGACTTTAGATTAAATGAATTATTCATCAAATGTAGATATAGACTGCAGATATACTATAGTATTAAACATCAAAAACAGAACTGGAACAATATATATCAATGAGAGATGTGGATAAAATTTAGATAATGTGATGATGTAAATAAGAGAATAAAATTGAAAAGTTAATTTATGTATTAAAAAGTTACTTTTTTGTGCTTTTGGCTTTTCTCTGTCACCTTCTTTTTCTTGGTTCATTCTCTTGTGCTTACTTTTATTTGTGCTGCCTTCTCCATTAAGTGATGCCAGTACGTCTTCAACACACCCTTCTGAATTAGCCTTCACTTCTTTCGTACCGTTCAACAAGTCCACATAATGCAAAATACCTCCCGAATCTTTGAATTTTGGCTCAGCGAGAGGATCAAAGGAAAGCTTCTCGGCAAGTGCAATAGGGTTTGATAAGATCAGCTGTGCTACCTTAAAGTTTACGGCCATCGAGAAGGGCGCATACCCAATCTTTACAAATTTAGTCCTTGCTTCATCCACCTCACTGGGGTGCCTTATGATGTTTTGACAATCATCAGACAGACTACAATGAAATGCATCTCGATTTGAAACGATATTTATCTACATAAAGTGTGAGAATTTAAAACAAAGAAGGCTATTTATACATAGAGGTTGATTGATTTGTTAAGGGTCTATTGTTCATAAGATAAAATTTATTTTCTTGTCGGCATTTGAAGATTAATTCAGAACGTTTCTTTAAAAGTGAGTCATTGATCTCTAAAGGTGTGATCTCTGCCTCACCGAAAAACTTGTAGTCTGTCTGATGATTGCAAAAGCATGAAACTTAGAGTAACAGAGAACTAAGTCTACTTTCCTGCTTCTATCCCATTATTGCTCTGTACTTCTGTACAGTTACTTATGCTTTAGCAAAGCTAAAACTTATGCTTTAGCAAAGCTAATTACAGTGTAATTATAGTTACTTATAGTGTAGTTATAGTATTTATTGTGACTTATGTTTTAGCTTTGATAAAACATAAGTCACTATAAATTTTCTTTCAATACTTTTCAATTATTAAATAAAGGATTAAGTTTCTGCCCCAGACCAAAACTATACGACAAAGAACAATTTGGAAATGACTCTAAAGCCTCTTTTCATAGAATTAAACTAAGAGCTCATTTTGGCATTAATAAATTTCAACCAGATATCTTAGATACCCTTAACAATAAAAAATCATCCTGGACCCAAAGCAACCCTGATCCAAGAGTAGAAACTTTTATAGCAGCAGTTTTGGCTGATATTAACAAAACACAACAAAAACATTCACCTTATGACAATTTAAGCATAGGCGAGCGCAAAGCTTTAGAAGAATTATCTAACAATGAAAACATAATAGTCACTAGAGCCGATAATAGTGGAGCAATTGTCATTTGGGGGTATCCACAAATATCTTACCGAAGCGAATAACCAACTTTCCAACACAAACTTCTACCAAAAACTTAATAATGACCCATCTACAGACCATGCTAAATTAATTACTAACTCTCTCCATGAAATGAAAAATGAGCAACTCATAGATGACGAATTGTTTAATTCAGTACCCAATAATAATAAACTGCTAAGCTGTACCTGCTTCCAAAAATACACAAAAAAAATAACCCTGGTTGGCCCGTTGTCTCTTCCATTAACTGTAACACCTCACAAATTTCCAAATTTGTAGATCATCACATCCAACCATTAGCAAAACAAGTCAAATCATGCATTAAAGACACCACTGACTTCATAAGCAAATTACAAAGACTTCCTCCATTACCAAATAACGCACTGCTTGTCACAATGGGCGTGCGATCCCTATACACTAACATCTCAAATGCAGAGGGAATCGAAGTCCTCAAACAGTCTCTAGACACCCGCCCAGCAAAAGAACCTAACACTGAAACAATCACAGCACTTATGAACCCCATTCTTACCCTAAATAACTTCAAATTTAATGAAGAGAATTATCGTCAAGTAAAAGGTTGTGCAATGGGAACCATTTGCCGCACCCTCATATGCAACTATCTTTATGGGTCATTTTGAGGAAACCTACATTTATCCTACAATGCTTTCAAACTTGCCGGGGGCGGCAAGTATCTACATACATACAATACCAACATACTATACCTACCATAAAAACAAGCTACACCTACTATACCGACTATAAAAACACACTATACCTACTATAAAAACATACTAACCTACTATACCTACTTTACAAACATACTATACCTACTATACTTACTATACCTACCATAAAAACATACTACACCGACTATATCTACTATAAAAACATACTATATCTACTATACCTACTTTACAAACATACTATACCTACTAACCCTACTATAAAAACATACTATACATACTATACCTACTATAAAAACATACTATACCTACTACCTATTATAAAAACATACTATACCTACTATACCTACTTTACAAACATACTATACCTACTAACCCTACTATAAAAACATACTATACATACTATACCTACTATAAAAACATACTATACCTACTACCTATTATAAAAACATACTATACCTACTATACCCACTTTACAAACATACTATACCTACTATACCTACTATAAAAGCATACTATACATACTATGCCTACTATAAAAGCATACTATACCTACTACCTATTATAAAAACATACTATGCCTACCATACCTACTTTACAAACATACTATACCTACTATACCTACTATAAAAATATACTATATCAACTATACCTACTATAAAAACATACTATTCCTCCTATACCTACTATAAAAACATACTATACCAACTATGCCTACTATAATAACATACTATACCTACTATAAAGACATAATATACCTACTACCTATTATAAAAACATACTATACCTACTATACCTACTTTACAAACATACTATACCTACTATACCTACTATAAAAATATACTATACCTACTATACCTACTATAAAAACATACTATAGCTACTATACCTACTATAAAAATTTACTATACCTACTATACCTACTTTACAAACATACTATACCTACTGTACCTACTATGAAAATATACTATACCTACTTTACAAATATACTATACCTACTATAAAAACATACTATACCTACTACCTACTATAAAAACATACTATACCTAGTATACCTACTTTACAAACCTACTATACCTACTATTCAAACATACTATACCTACTATACCTACTTTACAAACATACTATACCTACTATACCTACTATAAAGACATACTATACAAACTATACCTACTATACAAAGATACAAACACTTGTCGAAAGTTTAAATGAGGAAAATTGTGCAAATAGCGCCTGAAAAATTCATAACTTTGACTTTGTTTTCCTAAGGCCTAAGGGTTGCAAGCATGCCGAAGCAACGCCTACTAGAAAAACTACAACTATTTCAACTCAAAATATTAAACAAAGCTATCACCTGTGTTCCCACTTGTTTCCTGCAACTCTCCAGGGTCTTTGAAACAATTAGCTGCTCTTCACAAAGAAAATTCAGCTCGTAAAACACTTTGAAAGGCCCGTTTTTTGTATGCAAAACAAAAACACGCGTCTTCTCCAAAAGTACCTGCTGCAACCGAGGGCGAATAATTAAAAACGATCAAAAATTTGCATGGGTCGCCTGCGAGCCGAGGACGAAAAACAAAATTTGATCAACAACCACGCGGGTCACGCGAAAAGAGCCAATCAAATTGTAGGAAAAGGCGAAACGGGTCATGTGAAGAGCGAACACTCTGTTTGAAAATGGAGTTCGCGACACGATTTTGGAAGTTTCGCCAGCGTAAACCGTCGTTTTTTCGTGATAGCACAATTAGTGCAATAATTAATGGAATAAATCATAAATTCTTTTAAGATTGGCTTCCAAAAATAGATAAGTTTTGGCTACTCCAAAAACGGAGACTTTCCATGCAAGTGCCAACCTTGTGTGCCCCCATTCAAAAAAGCCCTATTGATCATCAATTTGCTGTTTCGGGCTGGGTAAGTTTACTACTCTAGTTTTTGTATGAAATAAGAAAAAAGGCAAATTCAGAGCAGTTGCATAGGAATAATGGAAATCTGCTCTCCTTCTGCGTTTTGGTGCGCTAGCTCATACTGCTATAAGCAATGAGTTGTCATTGCTGTAACCTGGAAAGTATTCTAAATTATTGAAACTGTGTGTTTGGTTAATGGTTTCACTTAATTTTATTGTTGCTTGCAGCTACTGATAGCTGAACAGAAAAGGAAAGCATGTCCCTACTTGGTTTTTTATGTGGTAAGTGTCTAATTAATTTGTGGGTTTTGAAATTAGAACAATAATATATGAATGGAACTGAATATAACAATGAGCTGAATTAGGAACCATTTAAACAGGAAAAAGCATTGACCATGCATGAATATGGGAAATTTGTGAGATTGATTGGTAGGCCAAAAAAGGTATGTTATTATTTGTATGAATATTTCATGCACGAGCAAGGCCACTAAGCTACATAACAACAGAACTACACTCCCCTCGCAAAAGTTTGTCAACGCCTGATGAAAAATGGTGTCTGAAACTGGCCCCAGGCCTGAGCAAGAGAATTTACATAACAATATAAAACTACAAAACGGGTTTCAATTGCGAATTTCTTTAGCATAAATATACTTAAAATTTCATAAATTTTCAAATGAAAACATAATTTAAACTATATCATATTGTTTTACAATAATATTAAAAGAAAACTGCGAAGAGGTCCCTTAAAAAATGGTTACGAAAATTTATCGCAGTGGAGAAATTAAAACGCCAATAATTATAATTTCTTTCACTCAAAGCCACGCAAATTCTCTCTCATTTAAAAGAGATTGTTTTAAAACTTTGAAAAATATAAGAATTATTTAGGTAACTGTCTTGACCTTTTAAAATTCACGGTTTAAGTCTTTGTTTACAACTTGAGAAGCACATGTTTTGTTTTTCAAATTTCAAATTGGGTTTTAAAAAATAAAATTTTCGTTCACTTCAGAAAATATTAAGCCCTTAAGAATTATATCAAATTATAATATTTGAAACAAATTATAGGAATATCCATGCCGGATTTTTTGTTATGGCGCTTAACCTTCTTTTTTTACTCTGGAAAAAAAATTACGGAAAAATAGGTTTTGTCAAATCAAATTCCCAAGATGATAAACAAAGACTTAAACAGTGAATTTTAAAAGGTCAAGACAGTTACCTAAATAATTCTTATATTTTTCAAAGTTCTAAAACAATCTCTTTTGAATGAGAGAGAATTTGCGTGGCTTTGAGTGAAAGAAATTATAATTATTGGCGTTTTAATTTCTCCACTGCGATAAATTTTCGTAAACATTTTTTAAGGGACCTCTTCGCAGTTTTCTTTTAATATTATTGTAAAATAATACGATATAGTTTCAATTATGTTTTCATTTGAAAATTTATGAAATTTTGAGTATATTTATGCTAAATATATTCGCTTTTGAAACCCGTTCAGTAGTTTTATATTGTTATGTAAATTTTCTTTCTCAGGCCTAGGGCCACTTCTAGACGCCATTTTTCATGAGGCGTTTCCAAACTTTTGCGAGGGGAGTGTACAAACTATAAAACTACATAACTACAACCTATGAAACAATATAACTACAAACTAAAAACTATTTAAAAACTATCTACAAACAGCAAAAACCTGCATATAACATCCTTCATCTTATTTTGTAGGCTATTTTGGTTGTGAAGAATGAAAAACAATGGGTAAACTATAATACACTATCATGTAAATATGACTATGAAAAAATACATTGAAAAATGGAATATTGGGTGGTAGGCTGTTACAAATAGGAGGTTATCTATATGCAGATTTTTACTGTAAAACTATGTACAGTATTTACACGTTAAAATAAGAAATGTTAACAATTTTGGCACCAAGTGCCAATTCGGCCTCCTCTGCCGAAAGTTTGTGGGAAGGGTTTTGAGTGACCACCTTCCCACCCTCTTTTTTGCTGGGCTTTTTTTTTAGTTGGCCTTTGCTAATCTTAATAAAAGCCTCTTTTGTGTTCTGTACATTAACACATATCAGATTGTTATGTTAAAGGTTGTTAACATTTTGTAGTTAGACATGTGAAATGCAATGTAAAAAGGTGTACGTACACAATTTCATTTGTTGGGATTCTTCCTCCTGTTCCAAAAACAAAGTTGAATCGTTTGCCGGCTAATTCAGGGAATTGGTCGGCACATTGCTTTTTAAGAGCAGAAATACTGCTATATGTTGTTTCCTAGCAGAAAAAGAACATGGAAAGAGTAATGGTTGATAGCAGTTATGAAGATGAGAAATGTACTAATAAATATTTTAATGTATTTAATATAATTACTTTGGTTTCTTTGCCAAGGGTTATGACAATTTGGTTGTCCTTTGGCTTTGCATTTGCCATGTTGAAATGTTCTTAAAATGAAAGGTTGAAATGCATGTATAACTAGTATAAAGTTAATGGAAATTGCTGCTGAAGGAAAAACATGAAGAATTCGAAAATGTTGTATAGCTCAATTAACAATAGTCTGATAATATTGTCGAAATCGTGGGAATTATTATATGAAGAGCAAAGATTGAAAATCATAGTAATAGGAAAAGATACTTACAAATCGGAATGAGCAGGTAACTTGGGTAACAAATGCTGAAGTAAACAAAGGTAGTGTAGTGTTAAAAATTGATACCCAGTGACTGTAAACTTGTTGTTAATAACTATGGATACATTCAAGGCTATTTTAATTAATCTGCCTTTGTTTTCTTAAATGTTTAAGCTTTCAAAAGTTATTTAGAAAAATTTTTCACTTACAGTGGAATCCCGCTATAACGAACTCTGTAGGAACTGAGAAAATAGTTCGCAATAGCGGGAGTTCGTTATACAGAAAGGACATTTTTGTATGAAGAACTACTTCCCAGAATCCAAGGGACCGGAGTTTTAGTTCGTAATAGCAGGAAGTTCGTTATAAACGGGGTTCGTTATAGTGGGATTCCCCTGTACTTGAAATTGGTGCGATCGAAATCTGAAAGGCTTTTCGTGCGCTCGAGTCAAAGCCATTGTCTTTTGAAACTATGGCAACAATATCAAGATGGCCCCATGGAAAAGAATGAAATCGAAGTCTTCTGGACGTATGGAAACAAGGTGGTGTTGGGTGAATTCTTATCTTACAATAATGCCACATAGTGAAAGTAAGAATGGCAAGGACTATAGATTAGAGTGAACTACGAAATGGTGTAAAAATAGAGAGGGTATGTTAAGTTGTATAATAGTCAGGTAAGGCATAGTAGATATAAATGGACATTAATTAAAGGTTGACTCCCACACTAAATAATGCTCCGATCATTCAGTAAACTTCTTCCATTTCCCTACAAATCACTATGAAATTACAACACTATTTAGTATCAAAATTTACATGCTAAAAGTTATAATATATTTCTGACTTTATTATATTTTATTTATTGTTTGATGGATTGTTATTTGATTGTCTTTCTTTATTATGTAAACAAAATACAATATTTTCTCAATCATTGTTTTGAATGTGGCAGTTTTCTGCAAGGTATATAACTTAAGGTATAGATCTACTGTGCTATAAATTCCATTATGTTATGCATTACTATAAATTAATATACATACTATACTATACATACTATACATAACCATACCTACTATAAAAAGATACTATACCCACTACACCTACTATAAAAACATACTATACCTACTCTACCTACTATAAAAACATACTATACTTACCATAAAAATATACAAACACATTATACCTACTATAACTACTATACCTACTATAAAAACATACTATACCTAGTATACCAACATGCTATACCTACCATAAAAACATACTATACCTACAATAAAAACATACTATGCCTACTATACCTACTATACAAACATACTATACATACTATCCCTACTATACAAACATACAAACACTTGTGGAAAGTTGAAATGGGGAAAATCGTGCAAATAGCGCCTGAAAAATTCATAACTTTGACTTTTTTTTCATTGGGCCTAAGCGTTCCAAGCATGCCGAAGCAATGTCTACTACAAAAACCATAACTATTTCAAATTGAAATAGAGCTGTCACCTGCGTTCCGAATTGTTTCCTGCAACTCTTCCTGACACTATGGTTTCCATCGATAATGATAGAAAATTCAAACCACCCTATACAAAAAGCCAACAGACACAAATAACTACCTCCATTTTCGCTCTTCACATCCCAAACATCTAATAGAAAGCATACCCTACTCACAAGCATTAAGACTTCAACGTATTTGCTCTAATACCACGGATTATACACACCACTGCTCTAAGTTGAAAGAAAGTTTCCTTACCAGAGTGTATGACGAGAATCTAGTTTAAAAAAAATTGAAAAAGCATCTAAGTTACCACGCCAAGAAACGTTATCATACAAAACCACCCAAACCAATACTTGCATTCCATTTGTAACAACATTTAATCCAACTCTTCCACCTATCAGTAAAATTTTCAAATCAAATTGGAATATTTTACACATAAAACCAGACATTAAGGCACACTTTCCAGAACTACCTGTCGTGTCATACAAGAGAAGCCGAAATCTGAAAGATCTGATAGGGTCCAACACCATCATGAACAGCAAAGTCATTAGAAATATTAAACTCAACAAATACCATGAAGTCAAATTCTGTAAACCCTGCAATGTCAAAGGCAGCTTATGTTGTAATCAAGTATAATCCACTGATGAGTTCAAAAGCGTATCCAAGGGTAAAACATTCAAAATCTACCATGAAACTAAATGTACAAGTAAATTCGCGTCGTTACTAAAAAGCGGAACAACCCAAGAACAAGCTGAACAACCCAAGAACAACCCAAGAACAGGCTGAACAACCCACGAACAACCCAAGAACAGTCCAAAAACCCCAAGAACAACCCGAGAACCACCCAGGAACAAGCTTAGAGCCTTAAGAACAAGCTGAGCAACCCAGAAAGAACGCAAGAACAACTTTTTTCATGGTGTTATTGTGGGTTGGGGATATCGATATTGTGGTTGTTGTTTTTGTAAAAAGTGGCCTAAGTAATTTTCATATGAGGTATGAAGCAAGTCAGTACGCGGCATTCGCTGGATTAATTTTGTTGAAAGCTAGTCAACATTCTGGAAATTTTTAGGGGAAAGTCCTTGATTTCTCACAAGGACTTGTTGGAAATCAAGGACCACTTGGACGAACAGGAAAGAGGCTGCAGGGCCTAAATTTCACCACACAACAAAACGTCAGTCACCAACCGCCACGACATTATTGCTTGGGGAAATCGCAAAAAGGGGACGAGTACTGCAGAACACAAACAATAAACGGATGCAAATGAAGACTTTTGTGAAGTATATGATTTCTGAGTGTGATCTGAGTCCTAAACATCCAACATGCCATGCCACCACGGCACTCACCACGGCCACGGCGGGCCTCGCCTCAGATCAGATGTTTTACGCTTTCAACGCCATGAAAATGGGATAGAAAGAACTCTATTAGGACAATCTTGCTTTTGGGCTGTTCTTGCGTTCATTTTGGGTTGTTCAGCTTGTTCTTGGGGCTTTCAGCTTGTTCTTGGGTGGTTCCCGGGTTGTTCTTGGGGTTTGTGGATTGTTCTTGGGTTGTTCTTGGATTGTTCAGCCTGTTCTTGGGTTGTTCTTGGGTTGTTCAGCTTGTTCTTGGGTTGTTCCGCTTTTTAGTAACGACGAGTAAATTCGTAGTATATCTCCTCGAATGTAAAGTATGCCAAATACAGTACGCTGGAAAATCCGAATGGCAATTCAAAATCCACCTCAATAACTACCGCTCGCGCATTAAGAACTGCGATAATGATAAACTTCTTTCTGTTGAAAAACATTTTCTTATGCCTAATCTCAATTTTAAATGTGACGCCATTTTCAGAGTCATCAAAAAAATAGAAAACACAGAGCGTGAAGACGCCAAATTAGTGCTAGAAAAGCGTGAAGCTGCTTGGATGACCCATTTAAAAACCATCTACCCACAAGGATTAAACTCTAGATTAGCCGATCCCCTGCTTAGACAATAAATAAATTCACACAGGTTTCGCTACAATCTTTGTTCTTTTTACTTCATCGTTTCCCTGTGTAGCTAACCAAAACAGAATATCATCAAGACGTCTGGCTGAATTATATAATCTGACGTAGGACAAGTATAATGTAAACATTGAAATACTGCTGTAACTGTATTGTAACTTATTCTCCTGAGGAAAGCATGATTGCCGAAACGCGTCAAGAATATTATATTATTATGTTATCTGAATCGTCTTTCTTCTTTTTTTTCTTATATAATCAATGGATAAAAACTTACAGGACTATAAACAAATACATTACATGGATGATACCCTGGGAAGCAAGGTTCATGGCTATCCCAGGGCCATTACAGTAAATACATGAAAATACTAAGAGTGAAGGCATAATAAATTACATATGAAGAAAAAAGAAGCAAAGATAACACAAAAAGTGAAGAGGTGTTAGTGGGTGTATGTCATAGCACAAAGGGCCAGGGCCATTACTACTTTGTTCCCCTATATGGTTATATATATATATAAATATCTATTGTAAATACAGCAAAGCTTAAAAGGATATATTTTCCAATTACACTTAGAAGGTAACCAAGGTCATCAGTTTGTTTTTTTCTTTCACCCTGTAACGCATTAATGCAACTGGTAACACAAGTAACGCAATTTGTTTGCATTTTCACCTTCATTGTCGACAGATTTTTCTGAATATGTGTTCAAGTAAAATTGTAAAAAAGGAGCAAACCAAAAAGATCATGATAGATATATATTTTCAATATTGAAAAGCTGAAAAGTATTGCTTTGTTTCATGCTTTGACTATCAAGTTTGCACTTAGGCCGTAGCCCAGAAACCTATTTTTTTACATTTTAAAATCACAAGATCAGAGATATTTGTTAGATCTGTTTTCCATCAATTATATTTCCTGAAGATTATCTCTCATGTCAATAGAATATTCAACATGATATACAGTATAATACTATAGTATAAAACTAACAATGTTTCTTTCCTGATGAGTTTGTTGAGCCACTATAATTTCAATATATTAATGTGTCTGTTGTCGATGAAGTCAAAACGAGAATGATAATTTTAATGGACCCAGTAGCTATATCTGTTAGTGCCGATTTTCAAATTGAATTGAATGAAATTGTGTTGAATAGTTTTCTATACATATTCAAAACTCTCCGGCGAATTGCTGCAAGGCACTAGTTGTTCTTATTAAAAGTATATCAAGTTATTATCAAGGGCTGTTGATAATAACTTGACACAAAGCTAATAACAATGTTCTACTTTTAGCATGTGTTATTTAGAACAATTGTAGCCCGCTTAATTTGAAAGCTAAAAAAATATTTAGGCCATATTTATAAAAATTCATACTTCCACATATTTATCCGAAGAGAGAAGTGAGGAAGGAAAAGTCAATGTGTCCCTTACATTTTCAATGAAAGAGATAACTGAGTGACAATAGGGATCCAAATTTCTGTTAAGATGGTTTTCACAGTAATCAAAACCATATGACTTTTTTGTCAAGTTAACAGAGAGTGCATATTTCTTCAACATTACAGTGCATATTTATTCCTGTATTCTTTATATTTACAATAACCATAACAAACTATATATTAAAAGATGCACAATATCCTGATGTAGATTTCTACAAGAATAGATTTTCATTTCCAATCAGTGTCAATCTTTCAAAAATTAAATTTTCAAATTCTTATCCGTGGAAAAAATTATTGTAAAAATTATAAATTGTCACAGATTTACCCTAAATAAGTATATAGTTGAATAAGGGTGATAATGAGACCCATAGCTATTTGCAGCAAAGAGTGTTTTAAAAATATGCTGACTTATGCAGCAAAAATTCTTGCAAATGTGCTGACTGGAAACAAAAGAAATTGCAGCCACAGTTTGGGTTTCTCCAAAAATTTTTGCAGTCCAAATTTCACTCAATGGACCAGGCGAGGAAGGGGGTCTATCTTCACTTCACTTCTATGTGAAAACAAGGTTTTCACATGAAAACGAGGTTTCATTATCGAAACGAGGAACAAAGGTGCCAAATTTTACTTTATAACCTCAATTTTCGAAATCAGCAGCCAAACATTGATTGGAATCCATGAACTCGCCTATTTTTCTTGAATGTTAATTTTCCATCGAAAGCGAGGTTGAAACATGAAATAGAGGCTCGGTGGTACTGATTTCGCCCGTATAACATCGATTTTCGGAATCAGCGTATTGAAATTGACCAAATGAATTTGGTCTCGTAAATACCCTCCTCGGGTGAAGATAGACCCCCTTCCTCGCCTGGTCTACAAGTGACGGAGAGACCAACTTGTTCATTCTTTTGTTATCTGAGCTAGTGCAGTGAAGACATCTAAATACTGGAGTTTTGTGAACTTAGCAGACTTAGTTATACACGCACAACAATCATTCGGAGACTAAAAACAATAAACTATCTTCAGCTTTTTGCCTAGGCCATTATAATTCTTTTCTTCTTAATTAACTTCAATATTTTCTTAAGTTCTGTTACTATCTTTTCCTAACAACCCATTTCGTCTTTTCCTGGACCGATATAAATATATGTGTTGCTTAACTCTTGTTCTATTAAAACTGCATCTCCAAAAAACACAAGCTAAAAATTAACAAGAAACGTATTTCTTAAAACCAGTTGATTTTAAATTTAAGTTTAAAGCTAACTTCTTCATTAATCTAACTTTATTTTCGAAACTCAAACTTCATTTCCTTATTGTACAGAATTTTTTAGCACTTATTGGTAGAAATTAAATCTATTTACTCTTTACCTTTTTACAGTATTACTCTTGTAAAGGGAACTATTCTGTTTTTTCATCATGGCAAAGCAATGCAATATAACACATGGTAATTCTCTTTGGAAATCTCGCCATGCAATATATTTTCAACCGCCTGCCAGGATATTAAATAGACAATCCACCTAATCCAATTTTATGACCCCCAATTAGTGTTGCTAGTAAAGTCGTGAAGGATTTATGTTCTTAGATTAAGTATTTATCTTGGACAAAATGTGAGAACGGCAACTCCATTTCCACACAAATGCTAATGCCAAGTTATAGCCGCCACTTTGCCACAACATTTTCCTGAGGAATTGATGTGTCTGGATAAGGATGACGCTGATATCCTCCGTCCTTTCCATATTGATCTCAACAAAATGCAGAACAAACGAAATGGCTACCGCATACGGAATTGGTTGTTCGGAATTAAATGCTCTCCAATCTCTTTGGAAGAAAAATTTAATTCCTTGAGCGACCCAAATAAAAAACCCCTGCAAAAGGGCATACATTCTTTAATGCAATCCTGTGAATCTTCCTACAAGAAGTTTATAAATAAACGAGACAGTATTGTGTCAGAAAAAGCAAATAGAATTCTCTTGAAATATGTCAGTGGATCGGCTGAGAATGTGGTTTATGGCCAAACCTATGCCCATTTACCAGTATGTGTGAATCTTGTCACGAAGGCACGCAAGACAGAACCAGCAGCAAATTATCTTTCGTTACAAAATGCTTTAGCTCCATTGTTGACTACAGCTTGAATTTCCCGTTACTCCAATTTATTTTTGACCCCTAGCTTTTCAAGACAATAACTGGTGCAATCAATCAGGCAAAACTCTTTTTTTGCACGCCATACTTCGCTTTGAGAACCCAAAGTTTTTCACCAGGGTTTTGGTAACGTCAAAATAGATATCTAATTTACGCTTTTCAGACAAAAAGGCTACCCTTCTTTTTTCATAACCATCTCTCCCTCTGAATGGACATTTACCTCACCTTCTTGGCTTGATGACTTTGGCCTCAATAAGAATTTGTTTTCAAAACCCGAAACATAATTCCTTTAATTTCCTTTGAGATCAGGGTGGCCCAGCTTTTAAAGTTTGTCCATGGTTGTAAAAAAGGGTTGCATATGATTTTTAAGCTGCAATCCATAGCGGGGACGTTGCTTTTGCAAGATTCAATGTACAGACTCAGAAACAAATTGTCCTCAACTTCTCTTTGCACATGTAATAACAATAAGATTTTATTGAAAAACAATAAATTGACTTTAAATTAAATAAATTATTCATCAAATGTAGATATAGACTGTAGATATACTATATTATTAAACATCAAGAGCGGAACTGGAACAATATATATCAATGAGAGATGGATAAGAATTTAGATAATGTGATGATGTAAATAAGAACAGAAGATGGAAAAGTTAATTTATGTTTTAAAAAGTTACTTTTTGTGCTATTTTTGCTTTTCTTCGTCACCTTTTCTTTTTCTTGGTTCCTTCTTTTGTGCATACTTTTATTTGTGCTGCCTTCTCCATCAAGTGATGCGAGTACATCTTGAACACACCCTTCTGAATTTGCCTGAGGGAGAGGATCAAAGGAAAGCTTCTCGGCAAGTGCAACAGGGTTTGATAAGAGCAGCTTGCCTACCTTAAAGTCTCCGCCCATCGAGAAGAGCGCAGACCAAATCTTTACAAATTTAGTCATTGCTTCATCCACCTCACCGGGGGGCCTTATGATGTTCTTGAAGAGCTCTTTTGTTTCCTTCTTAGAAGTTTTTTTCACTATCCTTTCCATGTTTCTTTAACAGTTTTATTGTTTCTTGCATATCCTCCTGGATGCTATTGATTTTTCTGTCTTCAAATATCTCTGATACTTCCCCGCTAATGTGCATATTGTCTGTGATTGTAGAAGATAGCTCCTACATAGCCACTTTCGAATGGCGAAGCCACTCACATCCTTCGGGCATTAGGCGACGCAGTCCAATGGATTTGTCAGGAAAGGCTTCTGCTTGTCCATAAGGCTTTAGGAAGTTTTCAGGGAAATGATTGAGATAGCCAACTCCAGGTACTCTTTTCTATGGGCTTTTGTGTTCAGAGAGTTAGCCATCCTAAAGTTGAAAGGAAATGTACAGTCAACTCTGTCTAATTCGAACTCCTGTAATCCAAACTTTCGCTAATTCGAACCAAATTCTGTGGTCCCTTGACAAATTCCTAACAACCCTTATAAAAAAACCTCTGTAATTCGAACCTCTGTAATCCGAACTTTCTGTAATTCGACCATTTATTTTTGTCCTCTCAAAGATAAAACCTCTGTAATTCGCACTTTGTGTTAATCTCAGTTAATTACCTGATGACAGAACTTCTTTTTTTGCTCTTGTCTCTGGCAAGCCCGTGAAGCTTGCATCATTGGGCAAATTGACGCAAATTGACTTAGTGGGGCTTAGTAAGGGATGCCAGACAGTGATTTTTAGGACCCAGTTTAAAGGGAATGTGCAAGGATAATAGACTGTGTTTAAAAATAGATCGATATTCAATGCAATGTAGACATGCGCAGTAAGCATCATATAAACTAACCACATGAACATTTTGAGATCAGTGATGAGAACCGGAAGAGAATGCAAAATGGCAACAACAGCCAATATAAACGAAATTTCAATTCCTTTCGATGCTGAGCTGCCGGTTATTGTTGCAAAAAATTGGAGCGTTCCATCTCATGAAAATCACGTGTACCAAAGTGTATGAAGAGTTGAACACCTGTAATTAATGAAGCTTTAGAAGCTAAAAGTCAACCAGGGAACCCAACAGATAAATATGCCGTGAGTGTGCTCAAAGATGACAAACTTTGGGGCACTTTGACCAAGGCAGTAATGGACGCTTGTAAAACAATTTTTCATGTTGTGACGTAATCCATGTATTTTTGTTTTCTATAATAATTAATAACTGTTTACTGTTTTGCTTCTTTAAAATGCCTTTAGTCCATAACAATGGTCTAAAAATATAGTTTATGGCCTTAAAAAGGAGATATGGGGATAATTTGGGGTAAAATATGGCATTTACATGAAAACTCTTATAATTCGAACAAATTTGGATTCCCCCAAAGAGTTCGAATTAGACAGAGTTGAACATAGCTTTAATAATAGTATTGGAACTATAAAAGGTAATGTTAAAATATGTTTCACTGAATCAGAAGCAATATGTAATTTCACTTTACAGATTTCGAGTATGGATTAACAAGGATCATTTTTGAATTCCCCCTAGAAGGTAACTAAGTTTTTGAGTTTGTTTTTTTTCTACCACCTAGTAACGCTTTAACTTAACCTATATATTTTGACCAATTGAAACTCTTTTTTTTGAAACCGCACATTTGATACATATTCTGGAGCAAATATTTCGTGGTTACTTGTGCGGATCAAATTACCAGAATTAGTGCACTCATTTTTTTAATTATTATAACAAGAAAAAGTATTGGCACCTTCTTTTATCGTTTTGAATTTCAGGACAGGGGAACTGTTCATGTACACTTGCTTGTGTGGCTAAGTAATATTAAAGCTATTAACTTTAACTCTATACATGATGATATTCCTGAACATTGAGGTTTGTGCTTAAATTTTTATAATACAAATATGGCATCGCCGAAACTTGAAGATTTGGAATTTTTGGTTGAAGAACTTTTGCTAAACTGTTCTCTTGTTGATCTGAGGGGGGTTGGTCATGAATTGAATATTGATAGAGTATTATGGGCGTCAAAGCCGAAGATTATTGTGGTTAAATGCATAAGAAACCTGTATTCTGTTGATGACGAGGATGAGATTGTTTTAATTTTGGAAGAAATCATTGCAACCCTCAACAAGAAAGTGACCAAGCTGCCAACAATAATGGGCAAATAGCTTCAAGTTCAACCCCACCCCCAGGAACAAAAATAAGTCAAATTTCGGAAAATTCACTTTTCAGACGTGAATTTAAAATACCAGGCCAAATTGGGGAACCTCATCAAAAGGATAAAATTTCTTTTATCAGTTTAATGATGCAAGTCCGAGATGGTAAAACCAAACATTACGCCAAAAAAGAAATAGTTAGTGACATCTTGCATTCACTCACTCCTGCTTTGTCTCCTAGAACATTATTAAAGACTTTAGCAGATCTTTCTTTGACACAACGTTTGCAAATGTTGAGAAGTCATCTAATATTACTATTCTGCGATGTCACGTGACGGTGGCAAAACTCTGGCCAAAACAATAGATTCGACCCGAAACAATAGGTCGAACGCCCAAAAACAATGGGCCGAAACGGCGAACCGTGTAATCACAAAGGCTTTTTTGTATGTGGATATATGGCGATGTATTTCACACTGAATGTTTAGTTTATTAATTTAACCAGGGTAATGGATTTTGTTTTTCGAAAGTTATTTCATTAATTATTCTGCTAATTGTGCTATCACGAAAAAACTACGGTTTACGCTGGCGAAACTTCCAAATTCGCGTCCCGAACTCCATTTTCGAACAGAGCATTCGCTCTTCACGTGACCCGTTTCGCCTTTTCCTGCAATTTGATTGGCTCTTTCGCGACTTCACGTGAACTGTCACGCGTATTTCGTTATCATGCAAATTTGCCCTCGGGTTGAACAGCAGGTACTTTTGGAGAAGACGCGTGTTTTTGCTTTGCACACAAAGGATTACTGGGCGCCTTTCAAAGTGTTTTACGACCTGAATTATCTTTGTAAAGACTTGCTAATTGTTTGAGAGACCTCTGGAAAATTACAGGAAACAATTGAGAACACAGGTGATAGCTTTGTTTTGTTTTTTGAGTGAGATAGTTGTCGTTTAGGTAGTAGGCGACCGCCATTGTTGCTTCGGCATGCTTGCGACGCTTAGGCCTAATAAATGTAAACAAGCCCAAAGTTTTAATAAACAAATTATGATAAGGGGTTATCAGGAGAGCGAAGCGAGCCAAACTGTTGCAAGAGGAGTAGGCAGAGGCATGAGCGAAGCGAATGCAGCCCACGAAGTGCGCCCTATCAATCAATGTTTCTTTATAATAGATAGACAGGCGAGCGCAGCGAGCTAACCTATTGTACGTGGGGTTGAAAGGGGCATGAGCTTGAGCGAATGCAGCGCACGAAGTGCGCCAGCCACAGAGGCGAGCGCAGCGAGCTAACCTATTTTATGTGGGGTTGAAAGGGGCAAGAGCGCAAGCGAATGCAGCGCACGAAGTGCGCCAACCACAGAGGCGAGCACAGCGAGCTAACCTATTTTATGTGGGGTTGAAAGGGGCATGAGCGCAAGCGAATGCAGCGCACGAAGTGCGCCAACCACAGAGGCGAGCGCAGCGAGCTAACCTATTGTACGTGGGGTTGAAAGGGGCATGAGCTTGAGCGAATGCAGCGCAAGAAGTGCGCCAGCCACAGAGGCGAGCGCAGCGAGCTAACCTATTTTATGTGGGGTTGAAAGGGGCATGAGCCCAAGCGAATGCAACGCACGAAGTGCGCCAGCCACAGAGGCGAGCGCAGCGAGCTAACCTATCTTATGTGGGGTTGAAAGGGGCATGAGCGCAAGCGAATGCAGCGCACGAAGTGCGCCAACCACAGAGGCGAGCGCAGCGAGCTAACCTATTGTACGTGGGGTTGAAAGGGGCATGAGCGTGAGCGAATGCAGCGCACGAAGTGCGCCAGCCACAGAGGCGAGCTCAGCGAGCTAACCTATTGTACGTGGGGTTGAAAGGGGCATGAGCTTGAGCGAATGCAGCGTACGAAGTGCGCCAGCCACAGAGGCGAGCGCAGCGAGCTAACCTATTGTACGTGGGGTTGAAAGGGGCATGAGCTTGAGCGAATGCAGCGCACGAAGTGCGCCAGCCACAGAGGCAAGCGCAGCGAGCTAACCTATTTTATGTGGGGTTGAAAGGGGCATGAGCTTGAGCGAATGCAGCGCACGAAGTGCGCCAACCACAGAGGCGAGCGCAGCGAGCTAACCTATTGTACGTGGGGTTGAAAGGGGCATGAGCTTGAGCGAATGCAGCGCACGAAGTGCGCCAGCCACAGAGGCGAGCGCAGGGAGCTAACCTATTTTATGTGGGGTTGAAAGGGGCATGAGCGCAAGTGAATGCAGCGCACGAAGTGCGCCAACCACAGAGGCGAGCGCAGCGAGCTTACCTATTTTATGTGGGGTTGAAAGGGGCATGAGCGCAAGCGAATGCAACGCACGAAGTGCGCCAGCCACAGAGGCGAGCGCAGCGAGCTAACCTATCTTATGTGGGGTTGAAAGGGGCATGAGCGCAAGCGAATGCAACGCACGAAGTGCGCCAACCACAGAGGCGAGCGCAGCGAGCTAACCTATTGTACGTGGGGTTGAAAGGGGCATGAGCGGGAGCGAATGCAGCGCGCGAAGCGCGCCAACCAGATTAAGCTTTTCTTACTTGACGGACTGGGGCGAACGAGCAAAGCAAGTGATGACCCCTAGTTTTAAGGAAAAGTCTGCTACAGAGCTTTATGAAGAACTAAGTAATATGACTCAGGGTGCAGGAGAAGATGGGAGCCACTTTTTAATGCGGGCACTTGAGACTAGACAAAGGGTTATATTTTTATCAGAAACTGACAAAGGTGTAAAATATAATAATACTCTAGTCCAAGGATTATTTTTGCACACCATAGAAGTTGGGTTAGCTAGTGAATCAATTCGTACCAGGATAAGACCACTTTTTAAACGTGTTTTAGTTGAAGTATTGATTCAAGAAATGCGTCAAGCTGTTTCGGCAGAAAGTGAAGGACCAAAGCGTGCAAACAAAGCAAACTGTGGAATGAGAGTAAATAAATCTGTGAAAGCTTAAAGTATAGATACACTAGTTAGGAAAAGCAACCTGAGATAAAAAGTGTAGCAACAGAAATTCCGGATAGTATAAAATCTTTAACAGATAAAATCAAATTACTCACAGCTGAAATTTCTGAGCTTACAGCTAAGAAATCTACGGGAAACAACAGACACACAAGGATAGTTAAATGTCAGAACTGCGCATGTGACAACTTTCTGAAATGCAAACATTATTTCATTTGTGGTACTGATGAGCATTTTGCGAGGGACTGCCACCAGGGTAAGCTGCAGGGGAACAGCAGAGGGCTACTGCAGGGGGACAACCTGTAGTCTCTGAAGTTTACCTCTCCCGCACCCGTAATTACTCTCTTAAAGAGGATAATAACTCTGAGGTATTTTGTGTTGTTCACAGTATGCCACTGTTTACTATTGTAGTAAAAAACTAGGGGCCATCACTCACTTCTCTCGTTCGCCCCAGCCAGTCAAGTAAAAAAAGTTTGATCTGGCGCACTTCGTGCGCTGCATTGGCTTACGCTCATGCCCTTTTCAACCCCACGTACAATGGGTTAGCTCGCTGCGCTTGCCTGTCTATCTATTATAAAGAAACATAGATTGATAGGGCGCACTTCGTGTGCTGCATTCGCTTATACTCATGCCCCTTTTAACCCCACATACAATGGGTACCTGGGGTTGAAAGGGGCATGTACCTAGGCCGTTGTATTCAGAGATCAAAGCATATGTACACAATCTTTTTAATAAAAACTGGGTAGTCAGATGGCATTCGTCATATTCATCTCCAGTCATGGCTGTACGAAAGAAGGATGGAAGTCTGTGCCTCTGCATAGACTATTGTCAATTGAATAATTGTACCATGCCAGACAGGCATCCTCTACCTAGAGTTCAGGAAACATTAGACGGTTTATCTGGAAATAACTGGTTTACAGTTTTGGTCATGGGCAAAGCTTACCATCAGGCATTTTTACATCCTGATAGTTGTCACCTTACGGCGTTCATTACCCCCTGGCTTTTGTTCGAGTGGAAACGCATACCATTCGGTCTGACTAATGCACCCACAACATTTCAGAGATTAATGGAGACGTGTTTACAGGATATGAGAGATAAGTTTGCGGTGCCATATCTTGATGACGTATTGGTATTTTTAAAGACCTTCGAGGAAGACGTGGCTCATGTCAGAACCGTATTGCAACAATTTAAAGAGAAAGGCGTGAAGTTAAAACCACAAAAATGTGAATTCTTCAAAGATAGAGTAAAATACTTAGGTCGCATAATTACACCAGAAGACTACTATCCAGATCCAGACAATGTCAAAGTTTTCAAAGATCTCAAGCACAATCCTCCATGCACGGTCAGTGCATTGCATCGTTTATTAGGCTAACTCGGATACTACAGTATGGCACTAGGGAAACTCACGCACAAGTGACGGGAAGAATAAAGAGACACAAAAAAATAATGTGTTAACACGAATTGCTTGCGCATTAACAAATCTATAGAACGAAGGGCTTAATCTCAGAAGATCGTAGCAACAAGGCTACTCTACTTCGTACAATACCTTGTTCCTTATTTAAGTCGTCTGCAAAGGATTTATGTCTGGAAATGTTAGATTTTGGTTCGTGCAGCACCTCAGCAGTTGTTCTCCGCTTTGGTGCATTAGGACGCAGGAGCAAGAACGAGTGCCAGCCCTATTCTCGCTCGCCTAAGATTATCCAGAGGTAGTTATCGTTGCTTTCTAGCACGCATTTTGACTTAGAGGCATTCAGTCATAATCCAACAGATGGTAGCTTTGGGCCATTGCCTTTTCAAGCAAGTCCAAATGCTAATTGTCCGAATCTGTGGTTCCTGTTGTAATAATAATAACAATAATAATACACGAATGTTTTATACAGGAATAACCTATCAGTATGACTAGCATACTGCTATCATTAGGGTCCTGTGCGCAAGGAAATATACAAACTAAAAGGACTAATTTAAGATAGCTAAGAATTTACAATTTAAAAAATTTAAAAATATACAAACTAAAAGGATGAAATTAAGGTAGCTAAAAATTTACATATAATTAAGTAAGATCATGTACTTGTGTTCTGAATAAAACCCTAGAGTCTAATTTTCTTGCTGAAATAGGAATGTTGTTGTAGACATACGCAGCAGTCACAGAAAAACTTTTACAACGGAATTCAGTTTTCATCCTTGGGGCTTTTACAGTAAAGTTATTATTTCTAGTATTTTGACAATGTTTATTTCTCACAAAGTAATTTCTGAATGGGTCACACACGTTGTCTTGAAGGCAATCAAATACGAATGTGCACACTTTTTTCTTTATTGCAGCCAGAATGGTAGGAATCCGCAGGTCAGTGCTTGGATTGGCTTTTGATCTTATGATATTCCTGCTTCGCTGTTCACTTTTTCGTATCTGATTAAGTCTTGAATTCGACCATCCGAGCACAATTGAGCCACAATATGTGAAGACAGGCATGATCATAGCCCATAATCAACAAGCTCCGCTGTTTCGGAATAACCCTCCACAGCAGTTTCGGACATTGGACTTGGTCTGGGCCTGCTGGGCAACATCTCCCCTTCTGTCCCCGTGATAATTTGGGCTGCCATATCATTGTCATAGCACAACTGTCTTTGGGTGCACTGGACCCAGTCAGCAGATGAGAGGCTTTGTCGGATCTTACTTACTGTGCACGGATTGCCACTTTTGTCCTCCTGCTTTGAGGAAATTTTAACTGATAAGCCTCACAGAGTTTCTGGAGATATAATCGACCATTCTCCGGGTCCGCCTGGCTTAGCTTGTCTTAACGGAAAGACACTTCCTCGTCTGTCCACACCCTCCTCGTTCTGCTCTGGCTCTCATGCCACCTCCCTAGTGTTCTTCCTCCTGGTGATCGGACTTTCCAGACAGTTTGTACTGGCGACAACAATGGGGTCACAAGTGGCCGCTGGTTCTCAGAGCTCGTCAGCCCCACTGGGGTGTTACCATCATGATGCCAAGGCCGTTGTGATGTTGGCTCCCCAGCTCCAGGTACAACAAGAGCCTCTGCAGACACATCACTGCAGGAGCCTCCAAGAGATCTGGTAGGCTAGGTCCCAAGGTCGGATATATCCACTGCAAACATACTCGACTCTGATTGTTTAGAAACACGTGAGAGACTTTCATGATTTGTTGGGAGAAGGGACAGGATTGCATGACCTGTCTGCTCTGCACTGTCACTCACACTTTAATATACTCTAACTTTCATTCTTGATTAATGAAAACATTCTTGGCAAATGCGTTCGCAGTTGTTTGTCTTTCGTAAATTCTAGAATTTCACATCTGACAACGAAATCAGAATGCCCCAGAACAGTCCCTCTGAATCATTACTTCGTTTCCAGCAACCAACAAAATAGAACAAAAGTCCTATTCCACTTTTCCATGCTCATGTATTCAAGTGGTCAGCCTGCTTTGAACACTCTAATTTTTTCAAAGTAAACATCACAAATCCTACGCACACTCAACTAACAGCACACCCAGTCTTTGCGAAGAAGGACTGACCAGCCAGTAACATACCTCATGACAGACCGCCCGGCCCATCCCGAAATCCAACCACCAGCTATTTAACTGGAACAACTTTATATATGCTATTGGAGCTGGAATTACCGCAGCTGCTGGCACCAGACTTGCCCTCCAATTGATCCTCAATAAAGGATCTAAATTGTACTCATTCGAATTTGGCGTCTAAGAACTACACACGGATTGTTATTTCTTGTCACTACCTCCCCGTGTCGGGATTGGGTAATTTGCGTGCATGCTGCCTTACTTGGATGTGATAGCCGTGGTAACCAAAATGAGGCTGAGCTATTCTCACAGGCAGAGACATTTATCGTTAGAAAATGTTAATTATGGCACACACTGGTAACAAAATCATTTCCATCTGTTAGAGGAAGGTATTTCTACATCCTGTACATGTCACTCACATAATCTTCTCCTAATTTATAGAGATCAATGTCTATAACGATAGCAATCTTTCCGTGAACCCAACTTATAATTGAATGGTCTTGTAAAGTTTCTCACCCTTGACAAACTCACCAGCGAGAGGGAGATGAAGGTATATAATGTTAAAGGGTATGGCACTCAAGGAAGATCCAATATTATAATGAATGTAACAATAACAAAACAGAACTAGTAAAAGTAATTAGGTCGTGAATGAGAAAAACATAAAGATCAACATCTCAGCGTCCAACTGCGCAGTTACATAATCAGTCCATATATAGATAAAATAGTAGTAATAATAATGATAACAAAGATAAAGATGCGAGTCATTTCAACACTCCCACTTGATGAGTATCTTTATCTTTAAACTGTTAATCTTTGATCCCCATCGATAAACATAATTCTTGAAACTTTCCTTTTGGTAACCCTTTCGTCATAACATCAGCAATCATCTTGTTTGTCTCACAATATTCAATTTCGATTTGCTTGTTGGTAATTGTTTCTCTGATGAAATGATACTTCACATCGATGTGCTTCGTTCTTGGATGATTCGTAGGGTTCTTCGATAGTGCGATTGCTCCTTGATTATCTTCGTATAACGTACATGGATTTGATTTTTTAATCTCTAAGCTGTTGAGCAAACGTCGTAGCCAAATCGCTTCTTGAGCGGCAAAACTCATGGAAACATATTCCGTTTCTGTCGACGACAGTGCAACAATAGCCTGCTTTTGGCTTCTCCATGAGATTGTACAACCTGCAACTTGGAAGACGTAACTAGACGTTGATTTTCTTGTATCCGTGTCGCCTGCCCAATCTGCATCCGCGTAACCTTTAAGCTGTAGATCGGTGCTATTACCATCATATTCTAAGCAGTAATCAAGGGTTCCTTTAACGTAACGAAAAACTCGTTTTATCCCTTGCCAATGTTCTTGTGAAGGATTAGACATCAATTGGCTAAGTTTTCCGATCGCTACAGATAAATCTGGTCTTGTTGGGACTTCTGCGTAATTTAGCGACCCATTCGCAGCTTGAAGTTCTTTGATGTCTACGCCTTCAGCTCTGTCGCTTAATTTGCTGTAATTAACTTCTGCTTCCAAAGGTGTAGCAATTGATCTGCACTCACTCATGCCAAATCTTCTAAGAACATTCTCTAAGTAAGATTTCTGACTGATTCGTAGATTCTTTCTCTTACGATCACAAATTATTGCCATTCCGAGACAGAAATGCGCTTCGCTTTGATCCTCCATTTCAAATCTTTGAGACATTGCTTTCTTTTCAGTTTCTAGCATATCTGAATCATTGGTAGCCAGCAATATATCATCTACGTACAGTGCAGTGATCATCAAACTTATTTTATCTCCTTTGCTCCTTTTTGATTTCGTATAAATACAGGAATCAGCGTCGCTCAGTGTGTAACCGGATAACTTGAGGTAACCATCAATCTCTTGGTTCCAGCAACGAGTGGACTGTTTCAATCCGTAGAGGCTTCTTTGTAATTTACATACCTTCTCTGGGTACCTTTTATTTATGCATCCATCTGGCTGTTTCATGAAGATTTCTTGTTCAAGTTTTCCATTCAAAAACGCAGTCTTAACGTCCATTTGATGTATCTCAAAGTATAACGCATTAGCAATAGTCAGAACAGTTCGAATTGAATTATATCTTGCAACAGGTGCATATAATTCGTCATAATCAATTCCTGCCTCTTGGGAATATCCTTGGGCTACCAATCTTGCTTTATACCTGCTGATACTACCGTCAGAGTTTCTCTTGGTCTTAAATACCCATTTACAACCAACTAGGTTCTTATCTGCGGGTAGGTCTACCAACTCCCATGTTTCATTCTTTATGAGTGACTTGTATTCGCTTTCAATGGCTTTCTTCCATTGTGGAGCATGTTTTCCATTCAATGCTTCGTGAATATTTGTTGGTTCCATGCCATCAAATGTTGCAGCAGAACATTCTAAATCTTCATTTGTCCACCAATCTCCAGTGAGTGTACCTAACCTCTCTGGAACATTTCTCTTCCTTGTAGAACGCCTGGGTGGTTCATCCTCTTCTTCTACGGCATTAGGAATGTTATCTTCCTGTATTTGAACATCAAATACAACTCTGCCTTCAAATCTAAGATAATCATTATCTTCTTCAGAATGCGCATCAGGCAAATGAAATAAATCTTCTTCATTCCCTTTTATTTAATTTTTGAGCTGCTCAAGTTGAAAGTCATCTTCTAAGAACTTTACATCTCAACTGCAAATCATTCTTTTCTTGCCTGCATCATAAAATTTGAATCCCTTGCTTGCAGCTGGATATCCAACGAATACACAACAAGTAGATTTTTCTTCTAGTTTATTTCTTCTTTCCTTTGGTACATGTACGAATGCTTTACATCCAAAGACTTTCAAGTTACTTACATCAGGCTTCTTACCATACATGCATTCGTAAGGTATTAAACCGCTTAAAGCAACTGTTGGACTTCTGTTACGCAGGTACACGGCTGTATTCAAAGCTTCTGCCCAAAACCTCAGTGGCAATTTAGCATGATGTAACATAGATCTGATTTAGCCTTTCTGCAACGCCATTCTGCTGTGGACTCATTGGTATAGTTAGCTCTCTTTGTATACCACGATTTATGCAGAACTGATTGAATTCATCCGATACATACTCTCCTCCATTATCAGAGCGTAAACCTTTTACTTTCTTTTCAGTTAGGTTTTCCATCGTTGCAACATTTTCTTTAAATTTATCTAATACTTCGCTCTTTTTCTTCAGGAAATAGATGACTGTATATCTTGAGAATTCATCTGTGAACATGACATAATATCGATATGCTCCCACTGAATCAATATTCACTATGCCAACATCGCTGTGAATTAATTCCAGTAATTGCATTGTCTTGCGTTCACTCTTCTTTGGAGATGGTTCACATCTCTGCTTTCCTTTTGCACAGCCTTCACATTTGAGGTCAATATTTTCTTTGAAATTGAACGTCAATCCATCTACCATGGAATTTTCCTTGAAAAGCTTCAAATTTTTTTATTCCAATATGGCCATAGCGAGCATGCCATAGCCTTAATCTGCTGCTGTCTGATTCAGCCACATTTGCCATGTCCGATTCCTGAGCATTCACTTTATACAATTTACCATGTTTGTGCCCAATAGATGAAGCATTCCCGTTAACAATGAGTTTACAGAATTCTCCTTTAAAAAGAACTTCATTTCCTCTTTCAGTTACGGTAGATAACGACAAAAGGTTTTTTCTCAACTTTGGAATAAACAATACGTCTTTCAACATCAAGTTGATTCTCTTTGAGCCATCATAACAGGGCAATCTGATATTGCCCTTTCCATAGGCGAACACAATGCTGTTATCGGCAAGCTTTATCTCTTGAGGCATGGAAAATTTCATGTAGTTGATCATTCCTGAGTTATTGAAACTCATGTGTTGTGACGCCCCCGAGTCTATCCACCAATCATCACATGCCTGTTTATCACTGTTGTTTACTGTCAAGACAAAATCACCGTCACCGTCATCTTGGTGTTCAACTGTCTTAGCAGATTCAGCCTGAAGTTTTGCTTTCCTATCTGCCTTTTTCTTAAAACAATTCTTGGCGAAATGCCCTTCCTTTTGACAATAAAAGCATTTTTTGTGTGTGGACTCTGACCTTTTAATGCCAGCTTTGTTACTAAAAAGTACATCGTCATGCTTGACAACTTTCACTGTGGTAACTTCAGTTGTGTTATGAATCTTCTCATACGTGTGCAAAACTCTATCACGAACATATACCCAATTCAACCTTTCTTCTGCTATCGTTTCCAATGCTGTTATCAGGTAGTTATAGTCCTCCGTTAGGCTACTGATTAAGATAATTACAAGATCTTTTTCTTCAATTCGATCTCCCACGGCCTCTAAATGATCCGATAAGGTTTTCAAGTAATTCACATGTTCTAACATTGTGACGCCTTTTTCCAACTTCGCTGAGTAGAGTTTAGGACGATAAAATATTTTCTGCGACAAAGATTTCTTTTCGAAGTGCATTTGCAAATTATCCCAAGCCTCTTTCGAGTTTTCTGCTGATCGGACATGCTAGGTGCTACCGATAAACAAATTGTAGCCAAGGCCATATTTTCTCTTCGTTGGAATCTTCTTATTTCTGCGTTTGTAGCATCCTCTTCCAATACTTCGTTACCATTCACTATTTCCCATAAATCCTTTCCTATTAAGGCCATTTTCATTTGAAACTTCCAAGAATAATAATTTTCCCCAGTGAGTTTCTCTACCTTGAAACCACTATCTTCCGCTGCTGTACCCATCGTAAATTTCCACGAATAATACACAGAATTAAATCTCAGATTTAAAAAAAAAGCTATTAAAACACGTAGCCTGGGCCCATAACCTGTTAAAAGGTATGGCACTCAAGGAAGATCCAATATTATAATGAATGTAACAATAACAGAACAGAACTAGTACAAGTAATTAGGTCGTGAACGAGAAAAACATAAAGATCAACATCTCAGCGTCCAACTGCGCAGTTACATAATCAGTCTATATATAGATAAAATAGTAGTAATAGTAATGATAACAAAGATAAAGATGCGAGTCATTTCAACATATAAAACACACATCCTATATTTTCCAATTTTCAATATGTAACTCTATAAAATCCCAATACAAATTAAAGTCATATTTCTTTTATCAATCAAATTTAAAAATGGATAATCTTCATCTTTATTCAATCATATATTGTGTTTCGCATTATTATGTTAATTTACTTTCTCTTTGCCTTGTCACTCTTTTTGCTTGTTTTTGCTTTCTTTTATTTCTTTTTCGGCACTTCTTCTTCATCACTCCCTGCATCTAAGCAACCAACACATCTTTTAATTTCTCCCCCCCCTTTTCTCTTTGTGCCGTTGACGTTAATCAAGCGCACATAATCTGTAGTGTTTCCGGTCTCTTTGAACTTGGGATTGGGAGCTGGTCAAACATCGAGCTTCTCTGCCAAAACTGCAGGATTGGACGTAAGAAGTTGCCCTGCCTTGAAATTCACCCCTATGCTGAACATCACGACCCCTACCTCCGCAAAAGATAACATCAGGCTGTCCATGTCCTTTGTGGGATTGATAATTGCTTTCAAAAGCTGTCTGGTCTCTTTCTGTGTGGTAACCAGCTCATTTTCCTTCCTTTGAAGACTCAGCAAAAACTCCATTCCTTTGATTTATTCCTTTACCTCTTCAACTCCTTCCTTTGGGATCTGATTCTTCACAACGACCTTCATGTTATCCGTCATTAGTAGTAATGTATGCTAACGAGCAGCCGCATTTTTTAATGTTTAAGGAAAGGGCAAAGATCGCGCAGGTTGTTGGTTAAATGTTTAAGAAACGACCGGCGGACGAAAATGGATGGGTTGATTTGGATTGTAAAAAAAGGTTTGAAAAAGTTAAATTAAAAAAAAGGTATATCATATATTGTAGATAATAAGGGTGTAGAATTTAGAGTTGATGGTTGTCTTTGGTGTATTTGTGTTTTGTGTGCTGGTGAAGGCTGAGAAAAAATGGATTAAGAGATACGCTACTTTGGTGAAGATGAGAACGAGTGAGATTAGATGCGTGGAAAATATAGAACTGAGAGATTCAGAAGTATTAATAAAAAAGGAGATAAAAAAAAGAGATAAAAAGGAAGGGAAAAGTGCGAGTGTTAGATATGGATGGTGTTAAGGAGAGAAGTGGGTTGGGTGAAGAGAGGATGGAGAAGAATGATGAAGTAGATGTAGAGGCAGATAAAGAGTATGATAAGTTATTTAGAATGGATTGGGTTAATATTTTGAAATGTGATGTGAAACTTGTGTTTCTAAAATATCGGAATCAATTGGAATTTATAAAACAGATGAACGTGGCTAGGTATGGGGGAGATAAGAAATCGGACATAGAAAAGGAGATTGATGAAATGGAGTATATCCGTGCGAGTAAATATGAGAGATTATTTACAAAAGAGATACAAAAAGTCTTTAATAGATGGGGAGAAGACTGGTTGATTTAGTGAGATAAAGCAGAATGGATTCTAAAGACTTATTATTTTTAACGCATGAGGATAAAATTAGAAACATTGAATGGCAAATTAAAAATTTAGAATGGCAACGACAAGTTGAACTGAGCGGGTTCGCAGCTAGTGGGAATACGTATGAAGAGATAGCTGGAAAAGAAACCGGATTGGATGAGAAAGAAACAAAGCATGAAGAGAAAAGAGATGAGGAGATATTAGAGGAAGTATTGAATCAGCAGAACAAATTGGCGAAGAGGGTTGAAGAAATTGAAAGAGAAAGAGTGAGAAATAGGGAAATTCAGCATGATTTCAAAATGGTATACGAGTTAAGCGGTCAGCAGTCGGAAATAGATTCACGCATGGAGAGACATGAAGAAAGACTGAAGAAATTAGAAAGTAGTGTATCAGAGAACGGTCATTTAATTTGGAGAATTGCTAATTTTGAAGAGAAAAAAACATGCGATGAGATGCGGTACATCGTTGTTTAGTCCTAAGTTTTTAACAGATAAATACGGTTATAAATTAGGACTGAGGTTGTATCTTAACGGGGATGGTTTGGGAAAGAATAAATACATCAGTTTATTTATTGTTGTATATAAAGGAGAATATGATGATATCGTAGAATGGCCTATGATTAAATCTGTCAAGTTTAGGATAATAAATCAACATGATAGATCGAAAGATGTAAGAGATTCGTTCAGAACAAGTTGTAGGAGTGCATCGTTTGATAAACCGATAGGAGATAGAAATGTTCCTTCAGGCTTACCTTTAATGTTTTCATTGACTCGCTTGAAACAGCAACCAGAGTTCATTGCAGGAGACCGAATGTACGTACAGTGTATAATAGAATAGAACAATGTATTCGAAATAAGTAAAATTCAATATATTATTAAATGTATAAAATGTAGTATAGAAGTAAATTAAAAGTATAAAATGTATTATGTAAAAAAGTAAATTAAAAATGTAGATTGTCAAGCATATCCGAATAAATTGAGAGGTCATTAATCGTAGTTTCGTCCTCATCCGAATTGCCTTGAGCGTTAATCTATTGAATCGTTGCCTTCTGCTCGGGAAATCTTTGAGCAGCGCTGATAAATTTTCTATCGGCTGGTGTTGGAACTTTCAGTTTCACTTCTCCATCAGTCGTTATCTTTTTTTGTAAATCATCGAATATCTTATGAAATTATGAAAAGCGAATGCAGCGCACGAAGTGCGCCAACCACAGAGGCGAGCGCAGCGAGCTAACCTATTGTACGTGGGGTTGAAAGGGGCATGAGCTTGAGCGAATGCAGCGCAAGAAGTGCGCCAGCCACAGAGGCGAGCGCAGCGAGCTAACCTATTTTATGTGGGGTTGAAAGGGGCATGAGCGCAAGCGAATGCAACGCACGAAGTGCGCCAGCCACAGAGGCGAGCGCAGCGAGCTAACCTATCTTATGTGGGGTTGAAAGGGGCATGAGCGCAAGCGAATGCAGCGCACGAAGTGCGCCAACCACAGAGGCGAGCGCAGCGAGCTAACCTATTGTACGTGGGGTTGAAAGGGGCATGAGCGTGAGCGAATGCAGCGCACGAAGTGCGCCAGCCACAGAGGCGAGCTCAGCGAGCTAACCTATTGTACGTGGGGTTGAAAGGGGCATGAGCTTGAGCGAATGCAGCGTACGAAGTGCGCCAGCCACAGAGGCGAGCGCAGCGAGCTAACCTATTGTACGTGGGGTTGAAAGGGGCATGAGCTTGAGCGAATGCAGCGCACGAAGTGCGCCAGCCACAGAGGCAAGCGCAGCGAGCTAACCTATTTTATGTGGGGTTGAAAGGGGCATGAGCTTGAGCGAATGCAGCGCACGAAGTGCGCCAACCACAGAGGCGAGCGCAGCGAGCTAACCTATTGTACGTGGGGTTGAAAGGGGCATGAGCTTGAGCGAATGCAGCGCACGAAGTGCGCCAGCCACAGAGGCGAGCGCAGGGAGCTAACCTATTTTATGTGGGGTTGAAAGGGGCATGAGCGCAAGTGAATGCAGCGCACGAAGTGCGCCAACCACAGAGGCGAGCGCAGCGAGCTTACCTATTTTATGTGGGGTTGAAAGGGGCATGAGCGCAAGCGAATGCAACGCACGAAGTGCGCCAGCCACAGAGGCGAGCGCAGCGAGCTAACCTATCTTATGTGGGGTTGAAAGGGGCATGAGCGCAAGCGAATGCAACGCACGAAGTGCGCCAACCACAGAGGCGAGCGCAGCGAGCTAACCTATTGTACGTGGGGTTGAAAGGGGCATGAGCGGGAGCGAATGCAGCGCGCGAAGCGCGCCAACCAGATTAAGCTTTTCTTACTTGACGGACTGGGGCGAACGAGCAAAGCAAGTGATGACCCCTAGTTTTAAGGAAAAGTCTGCTACAGAGCTTTATGAAGAACTAAGTAATATGACTCAGGGTGCAGGAGAAGATGGGAGCCACTTTTTAATGCGGGCACTTGAGACTAGACAAAGGGTTATATTTTTATCAGAAACTGACAAAGGTGTAAAATATAATAATACTCTAGTCCAAGGATTATTTTTGCACACCATAGAAGTTGGGTTAGCTAGTGAATCAATTCGTACCAGGATAAGACCACTTTTTAAACGTGTTTTAGTTGAAGTATTGATTCAAGAAATGCGTCAAGCTGTTTCGGCAGAAAGTGAAGGACCAAAGCGTGCAAACAAAGCAAACTGTGGAATGAGAGTAAATAAATCTGTGAAAGCTTAAAGTATAGATACACTAGTTAGGAAAAGCAACCTGAGATAAAAAGTGTAGCAACAGAAATTCCGGATAGTATAAAATCTTTAACAGATAAAATCAAATTACTCACAGCTGAAATTTCTGAGCTTACAGCTAAGAAATCTACGGGAAACAACAGACACACAAGGATAGTTAAATGTCAGAACTGCGCATGTGACAACTTTCTGAAATGCAAACATTATTTCATTTGTGGTACTGATGAGCATTTTGCGAGGGACTGCCACCAGGGTAAGCTGCAGGGGAACAGCAGAGGGCTACTGCAGGGGGACAACCTGTAGTCTCTGAAGTTTACCTCTCCCGCACCCGTAATTACTCTCTTAAAGAGGATAATAACTCTGAGGTATTTTTGTGTTGTTCACAGTATGCCACTGTTTACTATTGTAGTAAAAAACTAGGGGCCATCACTCACTTCTCTCGTTCGCCCCAGCCAGTCAAGTAAAAAAAGTTTGATCTGGCGCACTTCGTGCGCTGCATTGGCTTACGCTCATGCCCTTTTCAACCCCACGTACAATGGGTTAGCTCGCTGCGCTTGCCTGTCTATCTATTATAAAGAAACATAGATTGATAGGGCGCACTTCGTGTGCTGCATTCGCTTATACTCATGCCCCTTTTAACCCCACATACAATGGGTACCTGGGGTTGAAAGGGGCATGTACCTAGGCCGTTGTATTCAGAGATCAAAGCATATGTACACAATCTTTTTAATAAAAACTGGGTAGTCAGATGGCATTCGTCATATTCATCTCCAGTCATGGCTGTACGAAAGAAGGATGGAAGTCTGTGCCTCTGCATAGACTATTGTCAATTGAATAATTGTACCATGCCAGACAGGCATCCTCTACCTAGAGTTCAGGAAACATTAGACGGTTTATCTGGAAATAACTGGTTTACAGTTTTGGTCATGGGCAAAGCTTACCATCAGGCATTTTTACATCCTGATAGTTGTCACCTTACGGCGTTCATTACCCCCTGGCTTTTGTTCGAGTGGAAACGCATACCATTCGGTCTGACTAATGCACCCACAACATTTCAGAGATTAATGGAGACGTGTTTACAGGATATGAGAGATAAGTTTGCGGTGCCATATCTTGATGACGTATTGGTATTTTTAAAGACCTTCGAGGAAGACGTGGCTCATGTCAGAACCGTATTGCAACAATTTAAAGAGAAAGGCGTGAAGTTAAAACCACAAAAATGTGAATTCTTCAAAGATAGAGTAAAATACTTAGGTCGCATAATTACACCAGAAGACTACTATCCAGATCCAGACAATGTCAAAGTTTTCAAAGATCTCAAGCACAATCCTCCATGCACGGTCAGTGCATTGCATCGTTTATTAGGCTAACTCGGATACTACAGTATGGCACTAGGGAAACTCACGCACAAGTGACGGGAAGAATAAAGAGACACAAAAAAATAATGTGTTAACACGAATTGCTTGCGCATTAACAAATCTATAGAACGAAGGGCTTAATCTCAGAAGATCGTAGCAACAAGGCTACTCTACTTCGTACAATACCTTGTTCCTTATTTAAGTCGTCTGCAAAGGATTTATGTCTGGAAATGTTAGATTTTGGTTCGTGCAGCACCTCAGCAGTTGTTCTCCGCTTTGGTGCATTAGGACGCAGGAGCAAGAACGAGTGCCAGCCCTATTCTCGCTCGCCTAAGATTATCCAGAGGTAGTTATCGTTGCTTTCTAGCACGCATTTTGACTTAGAGGCATTCAGTCATAATCCAACAGATGGTAGCTTTGGGCCATTGCCTTTTCAAGCAAGTCCAAATGCTAATTGTCCGAATCTGTGGTTCCTGTTGTAATAATAATAACAATAATAATACACGAATGTTTTATACAGGAATAACCTATCAGTATGACTAGCATACTGCTATCATTAGGGTCCTGTGCGCAAGGAAATATACAAACTAAAAGGACTAATTTAAGATAGCTAAGAATTTACAATTTAAAAAATTTAAAAATATACAAACTAAAAGGATGAAATTAAGGTAGCTAAAAATTTACATATAATTAAGTAAGATCATGTACTTGTGTTCTGAATAAAACCCTAGAGTCTAATTTTCTTGCTGAAATAGGAATGTTGTTGTAGACATACGCAGCAGTCACAGAAAAACTTTTACAACGGAATTCAGTTTTCATCCTTGGGGCTTTTACAGTAAAGTTATTATTTCTAGTATTTTGACAATGTTTATTTCTCACAAAGTAATTTCTGAATGGGTCACACACGTTGTCTTGAAGGCAATCAAATACGAATGTGCACACTTTTTTCTTTATTGCAGCCAGAATGGTAGGAATCCGCAGGTCAGTGCTTGGATTGGCTTTTGATCTTATGATATTCCTGCTTCGCTGTTCACTTTTTCGTATCTGATTAAGTCTTGAATTCGACCATCCGAGCACAATTGAGCCACAATATGTGAAGACAGGCATGATCATAGCCCATAATCAACAAGCTCCGCTGTTTCGGAATAACCCTCCACAGCAGTTTCGGACATTGGACTTGGTCTGGGCCTGCTGGGCAACATCTCCCCTTCTGTCCCCGTGATAATTTGGGCTGCCATATCATTGTCATAGCACAACTGTCTTTGGGTGCACTGGACCCAGTCAGCAGATGAGAGGCTTTGTCGGATCTTACTTACTGTGCACGGATTGCCACTTTTGTCCTCCTGCTTTGAGGAAATTTTAACTGATAAGCCTCACAGAGTTTCTGGAGATATAATCGACCATTCTCCGGGTCCGCCTGGCTTAGCTTGTCTTAACGGAAAGACACTTCCTCGTCTGTCCACACCCTCCTCGTTCTGCTCTGGCTCTCATGCCACCTCCCTAGTGTTCTTCCTCCTGGTGATCGGACTTTCCAGACAGTTTGTACTGGCGACAACAATGGGGTCACAAGTGGCCGCTGGTTCTCAGAGCTCGTCAGCCCCACTGGGGTGTTACCATCATGATGCCAAGGCCGTTGTGATGTTGGCTCCCCAGCTCCAGGTACAACAAGAGCCTCTGCAGACACATCACTGCAGGAGCCTCCAAGAGATCTGGTAGGCTAGGTCCCAAGGTCGGATATATCCACTGCAAACATACTCGACTCTGATTGTTTAGAAACACGTGAGAGACTTTCATGATTTGTTGGGAGAAGGGACAGGATTGCATGACCTGTCTGCTCTGCACTGTCACTCACACTTTAATATACTCTAACTTTCATTCTTGATTAATGAAAACATTCTTGGCAAATGCGTTCGCAGTTGTTTGTCTTTCGTAAATTCTAGAATTTCACATCTGACAACGAAATCAGAATGCCCCAGAACAGTCCCTCTGAATCATTACTTCGTTTCCAGCAACCAACAAAATAGAACAAAAGTCCTATTCCACTTTTCCATGCTCATGTATTCAAGTGGTCAGCCTGCTTTGAACACTCTAATTTTTTCAAAGTAAACATCACAAATCCTACGCACACTCAACTAACAGCACACCCAGTCTTTGCGAAGAAGGACTGACCAGCCAGTAACATACCTCATGACAGACCGCCCGGCCCATCCCGAAATCCAACCACCAGCTATTTAACTGGAACAACTTTATATATGCTATTGGAGCTGGAATTACCGCAGCTGCTGGCACCAGACTTGCCCTCCAATTGATCCTCAATAAAGGATCTAAATTGTACTCATTCGAATTTGGCGTCTAAGAACTACACACGGATTGTTATTTCTTGTCACTACCTCCCCGTGTCGGGATTGGGTAATTTGCGTGCATGCTGCCTTACTTGGATGTGATAGCCGTGGTAACCAAAATGAGGCTGAGCTATTCTCACAGGCAGAGACATTTATCGTTAGAAAATGTTAATTATGGCACACACTGGTAACAAAATCATTTCCATCTGTTAGAGGAAGGTATTTCTACATCCTGTACATGTCACTCACATAATCTTCTCCTAATTTATAGAGATCAATGTCTATAACGATAGCAATCTTTCCGTGAACCCAACTTATAATTGAATGGTCTTGTAAAGTTTCTCACCCTTGACAAACTCACCAGCGAGAGGGAGATGAAGGTATATAATGTTAAAGGGTATGGCACTCAAGGAAGATCCAATATTATAATGAATGTAACAATAACAAAACAGAACTAGTAAAAGTAATTAGGTCGTGAATGAGAAAAACATAAAGATCAACATCTCAGCGTCCAACTGCGCAGTTACATAATCAGTCCATATATAGATAAAATAGTAGTAATAATAATGATAACAAAGATAAAGATGCGAGTCATTTCAACACTCCCACTTGATGAGTATCTTTATCTTTAAACTGTTAATCTTTGATCCCCATCGATAAACATAATTCTTGAAACTTTCCTTTTGGTAACCCTTTCGTCATAACATCAGCAATCATCTTGTTTGTCTCACAATATTCAATTTCGATTTGCTTGTTGGTAATTGTTTCTCTGATGAAATGATACTTCACATCGATGTGCTTCGTTCTTGGATGATTCGTAGGGTTCTTCGATAGTGCGATTGCTCCTTGATTATCTTCGTATAACGTACATGGATTTGATTTTTTAATCTCTAAGCTGTTGAGCAAACGTCGTAGCCAAATCGCTTCTTGAGCGGCAAAACTCATGGAAACATATTCCGTTTCTGTCGACGACAGTGCAACAATAGCCTGCTTTTGGCTTCTCCATGAGATTGTACAACCTGCAACTTGGAAGACGTAACTAGACGTTGATTTTCTTGTATCCGTGTCGCCTGCCCAATCTGCATCCGCGTAACCTTTAAGCTGTAGATCGGTGCTATTACCATCATATTCTAAGCAGTAATCAAGGGTTCCTTTAACGTAACGAAAAACTCGTTTTATCCCTTGCCAATGTTCTTGTGAAGGATTAGACATCAATTGGCTAAGTTTTCCGATCGCTACAGATAAATCTGGTCTTGTTGGGACTTCTGCGTAATTTAGCGACCCATTCGCAGCTTGAAGTTCTTTGATGTCTACGCCTTCAGCTCTGTCGCTTAATTTGCTGTAATTAACTTCTGCTTCCAAAGGTGTAGCAATTGATCTGCACTCACTCATGCCAAATCTTCTAAGAACATTCTCTAAGTAAGATTTCTGACTGATTCGTAGATTCTTTCTCTTACGATCACAAATTATTGCCATTCCGAGACAGAAATGCGCTTCGCTTTGATCCTCCATTTCAAATCTTTGAGACATTGCTTTCTTTTCAGTTTCTAGCATATCTGAATCATTGGTAGCCAGCAATATATCATCTACGTACAGTGCAGTGATCATCAAACTTATTTTATCTCCTTTGCTCCTTTTTGATTTCGTATAAATACAGGAATCAGCGTCGCTCAGTGTGTAACCGGATAACTTGAGGTAACCATCAATCTCTTGGTTCCAGCAACGAGTGGACTGTTTCAATCCGTAGAGGCTTCTTTGTAATTTACATACCTTCTCTGGGTACCTTTTATTTATGCATCCATCTGGCTGTTTCATGAAGATTTCTTGTTCAAGTTTTCCATTCAAAAACGCAGTCTTAACGTCCATTTGATGTATCTCAAAGTATAACGCATTAGCAATAGTCAGAACAGTTCGAATTGAATTATATCTTGCAACAGGTGCATATAATTCGTCATAATCAATTCCTGCCTCTTGGGAATATCCTTGGGCTACCAATCTTGCTTTATACCTGCTGATACTACCGTCAGAGTTTCTCTTGGTCTTAAATACCCATTTACAACCAACTAGGTTCTTATCTGCGGGTAGGTCTACCAACTCCCATGTTTCATTCTTTATGAGTGACTTGTATTCGCTTTCAATGGCTTTCTTCCATTGTGGAGCATGTTTTCCATTCAATGCTTCGTGAATATTTGTTGGTTCCATGCCATCAAATGTTGCAGCAGAACATTCTAAATCTTCATTTGTCCACCAATCTCCAGTGAGTGTACCTAACCTCTCTGGAACATTTCTCTTCCTTGTAGAACGCCTGGGTGGTTCATCCTCTTCTTCTACGGCATTAGGAATGTTATCTTCCTGTATTTGAACATCAAATACAACTCTGCCTTCAAATCTAAGATAATCATTATCTTCTTCAGAATGCGCATCAGGCAAATGAAATAAATCTTCTTCATTCCCTTTTATTTAATTTTTGAGCTGCTCAAGTTGAAAGTCATCTTCTAAGAACTTTACATCTCAACTGCAAATCATTCTTTTCTTGCCTGCATCATAAAATTTGAATCCCTTGCTTGCAGCTGGATATCCAACGAATACACAACAAGTAGATTTTTCTTCTAGTTTATTTCTTCTTTCCTTTGGTACATGTACGAATGCTTTACATCCAAAGACTTTCAAGTTACTTACATCAGGCTTCTTACCATACATGCATTCGTAAGGTATTAAACCGCTTAAAGCAACTGTTGGACTTCTGTTACGCAGGTACACGGCTGTATTCAAAGCTTCTGCCCAAAACCTCAGTGGCAATTTAGCATGATGTAACATAGATCTGATTTAGCCTTTCTGCAACGCCATTCTGCTGTGGACTCATTGGTATAGTTAGCTCTCTTTGTATACCACGATTTATGCAGAACTGATTGAATTCATCCGATACATACTCTCCTCCATTATCAGAGCGTAAACCTTTTACTTTCTTTTCAGTTAGGTTTTCCATCGTTGCAACATTTTCTTTAAATTTATCTAATACTTCGCTCTTTTTCTTCAGGAAATAGATGACTGTATATCTTGAGAATTCATCTGTGAACATGACATAATATCGATATGCTCCCACTGAATCAATATTCACTATGCCAACATCGCTGTGAATTAATTCCAGTAATTGCATTGTCTTGCGTTCACTCTTCTTTGGAGATGGTTCACATCTCTGCTTTCCTTTTGCACAGCCTTCACATTTGAGGTCAATATTTTCTTTGAAATTGAACGTCAATCCATCTACCATGGAATTTTCCTTGAAAAGCTTCAAATTTTTTTATTCCAATATGGCCATAGCGAGCATGCCATAGCCTTAATCTGCTGCTGTCTGATTCAGCCACATTTGCCATGTCCGATTCCTGAGCATTCACTTTATACAATTTACCATGTTTGTGCCCAATAGATGAAGCATTCCCGTTAACAATGAGTTTACAGAATTCTCCTTTAAAAAGAACTTCATTTCCTCTTTCAGTTACGGTAGATAACGACAAAAGGTTTTTTCTCAACTTTGGAATAAACAATACGTCTTTCAACATCAAGTTGATTCTCTTTGAGCCATCATAACAGGGCAATCTGATATTGCCCTTTCCATAGGCGAACACAATGCTGTTATCGGCAAGCTTTATCTCTTGAGGCATGGAAAATTTCATGTAGTTGATCATTCCTGAGTTATTGAAACTCATGTGTTGTGACGCCCCCGAGTCTATCCACCAATCATCACATGCCTGTTTATCACTGTTGTTTACTGTCAAGACAAAATCACCGTCACCGTCATCTTGGTGTTCAACTGTCTTAGCAGATTCAGCCTGAAGTTTTGCTTTCCTATCTGCCTTTTTCTTAAAACAATTCTTGGCGAAATGCCCTTCCTTTTGACAATAAAAGCATTTTTTGTGTGTGGACTCTGACCTTTTAATGCCAGCTTTGTTACTAAAAAGTACATCGTCATGCTTGACAACTTTCACTGTGGTAACTTCAGTTGTGTTATGAATCTTCTCATACGTGTGCAAAACTCTATCACGAACATATACCCAATTCAACCTTTCTTCTGCTATCGTTTCCAATGCTGTTATCAGGTAGTTATAGTCCTCCGTTAGGCTACTGATTAAGATAATTACAAGATCTTTTTCTTCAATTCGATCTCCCACGGCCTCTAAATGATCCGATAAGGTTTTCAAGTAATTCACATGTTCTAACATTGTGACGCCTTTTTCCAACTTCGCTGAGTAGAGTTTAGGACGATAAAATATTTTCTGCGACAAAGATTTCTTTTCGAAGTGCATTTGCAAATTATCCCAAGCCTCTTTCGAGTTTTCTGCTGATCGGACATGCTAGGTGCTACCGATAAACAAATTGTAGCCAAGGCCATATTTTCTCTTCGTTGGAATCTTCTTATTTCTGCGTTTGTAGCATCCTCTTCCAATACTTCGTTACCATTCACTATTTCCCATAAATCCTTTCCTATTAAGGCCATTTTCATTTGAAACTTCCAAGAATAATAATTTTCCCCAGTGAGTTTCTCTACCTTGAAACCACTATCTTCCGCTGCTGTACCCATCGTAAATTTCCACGAATAATACACAGAATTAAATCTCAGATTTAAAAAAAAAGCTATTAAAACACGTAGCCTGGGCCCATAACCTGTTAAAAGGTATGGCACTCAAGGAAGATCCAATATTATAATGAATGTAACAATAACAGAACAGAACTAGTACAAGTAATTAGGTCGTGAACGAGAAAAACATAAAGATCAACATCTCAGCGTCCAACTGCGCAGTTACATAATCAGTCTATATATAGATAAAATAGTAGTAATAGTAATGATAACAAAGATAAAGATGCGAGTCATTTCAACATATAAAACACACATCCTATATTTTCCAATTTTCAATATGTAACTCTATAAAATCCCAATACAAATTAAAGTCATATTTCTTTTATCAATCAAATTTAAAAATGGATAATCTTCATCTTTATTCAATCATATATTGTGTTTCGCATTATTATGTTAATTTACTTTCTCTTTGCCTTGTCACTCTTTTTGCTTGTTTTTGCTTTCTTTTATTTCTTTTTCGGCACTTCTTCTTCATCACTCCCTGCATCTAAGCAACCAACACATCTTTTAATTTCTCCCCCCCCTTTTCTCTTTGTGCCGTTGACGTTAATCAAGCGCACATAATCTGTAGTGTTTCCGGTCTCTTTGAACTTGGGATTGGGAGCTGGTCAAACATCGAGCTTCTCTGCCAAAACTGCAGGATTGGACGTAAGAAGTTGCCCTGCCTTGAAATTCACCCCTATGCTGAACATCACGACCCCTACCTCCGCAAAAGATAACATCAGGCTGTCCATGTCCTTTGTGGGATTGATAATTGCTTTCAAAAGCTGTCTGGTCTCTTTCTGTGTGGTAACCAGCTCATTTTCCTTCCTTTGAAGACTCAGCAAAAACTCCATTCCTTTGATTTATTCCTTTACCTCTTCAACTCCTTCCTTTGGGATCTGATTCTTCACAACGACCTTCATGTTATCCGTCATTAGTAGTAATGTATGCTAACGAGCAGCCGCATTTTTTAATGTTTAAGGAAAGGGCAAAGATCGCGCAGGTTGTTGGTTAAATGTTTAAGAAACGACCGGCGGACGAAAATGGATGGGTTGATTTGGATTGTAAAAAAAGGTTTGAAAAAGTTAAATTAAAAAAAAGGTATATCATATATTGTAGATAATAAGGGTGTAGAATTTAGAGTTGATGGTTGTCTTTGGTGTATTTGTGTTTTGTGTGCTGGTGAAGGCTGAGAAAAAATGGATTAAGAGATACGCTACTTTGGTGAAGATGAGAACGAGTGAGATTAGATGCGTGGAAAATATAGAACTGAGAGATTCAGAAGTATTAATAAAAAAGGAGATAAAAAAAAGAGATAAAAAGGAAGGGAAAAGTGCGAGTGTTAGATATGGATGGTGTTAAGGAGAGAAGTGGGTTGGGTGAAGAGAGGATGGAGAAGAATGATGAAGTAGATGTAGAGGCAGATAAAGAGTATGATAAGTTATTTAGAATGGATTGGGTTAATATTTTGAAATGTGATGTGAAACTTGTGTTTCTAAAATATCGGAATCAATTGGAATTTATAAAACAGATGAACGTGGCTAGGTATGGGGGAGATAAGAAATCGGACATAGAAAAGGAGATTGATGAAATGGAGTATATCCGTGCGAGTAAATATGAGAGATTATTTACAAAAGAGATACAAAAAGTCTTTAATAGATGGGGAGAAGACTGGTTGATTTAGTGAGATAAAGCAGAATGGATTCTAAAGACTTATTATTTTTAACGCATGAGGATAAAATTAGAAACATTGAATGGCAAATTAAAAATTTAGAATGGCAACGACAAGTTGAACTGAGCGGGTTCGCAGCTAGTGGGAATACGTATGAAGAGATAGCTGGAAAAGAAACCGGATTGGATGAGAAAGAAACAAAGCATGAAGAGAAAAGAGATGAGGAGATATTAGAGGAAGTATTGAATCAGCAGAACAAATTGGCGAAGAGGGTTGAAGAAATTGAAAGAGAAAGAGTGAGAAATAGGGAAATTCAGCATGATTTCAAAATGGTATACGAGTTAAGCGGTCAGCAGTCGGAAATAGATTCACGCATGGAGAGACATGAAGAAAGACTGAAGAAATTAGAAAGTAGTGTATCAGAGAACGGTCATTTAATTTGGAGAATTGCTAATTTTGAAGAGAAAAAAACATGCGATGAGATGCGGTACATCGTTGTTTAGTCCTAAGTTTTTAACAGATAAATACGGTTATAAATTAGGACTGAGGTTGTATCTTAACGGGGATGGTTTGGGAAAGAATAAATACATCAGTTTATTTATTGTTGTATATAAAGGAGAATATGATGATATCGTAGAATGGCCTATGATTAAATCTGTCAAGTTTAGGATAATAAATCAACATGATAGATCGAAAGATGTAAGAGATTCGTTCAGAACAAGTTGTAGGAGTGCATCGTTTGATAAACCGATAGGAGATAGAAATGTTCCTTCAGGCTTACCTTTAATGTTTTCATTGACTCGCTTGAAACAGCAACCAGAGTTCATTGCAGGAGACCGAATGTACGTACAGTGTATAATAGAATAGAACAATGTATTCGAAATAAGTAAAATTCAATATATTATTAAATGTATAAAATGTAGTATAGAAGTAAATTAAAAGTATAAAATGTATTATGTAAAAAAGTAAATTAAAAATGTAGATTGTCAAGCATATCCGAATAAATTGAGAGGTCATTAATCGTAGTTTCGTCCTCATCCGAATTGCCTTGAGCGTTAATCTATTGAATCGTTGCCTTCTGCTCGGGAAATCTTTGAGCAGCGCTGATAAATTTTCTATCGGCTGGTGTTGGAACTTTCAGTTTCACTTCTCCATCAGTCGTTATCTTTTTTTGTAAATCATCGAATATCTTATGAAATTCTTGTTTGATTTGTTCGTCTTTCCACATTTCATCCATTTCAAATGTTTGTGAAATCCTTGCTCTACCGCTTGAAACATGCAGAGCAAATAGTATGGCTTGGGAACAGCCCTTCTTTTGTGATATACATAGCAGCACATGATGTTTAAAATGAAATGTTCACTCGTCGATAGCAAAAATGGAAGTGAGTAAAATGCTGAGGTTAGAAAATATATTTATGCACTTTCTAACTTCAATATTTCAAAATTCAAATCGAATGATGAGCTTCACTGCTCATCATTCGATCTGAATTGATGAACTTTTTTGTGTTAACAAATCTGAATTGTTACTATTCTTTCTTCCTTCTGAACAATTAGCAATAGCTTCCAAGGCCAGCTGTTTTTGAGTTTTTAAAAATAAAAGAGCGATGTAATAGGCAATTGTGCAATGAACTTTACAAAGAGTAGGACTTTATTAAAAAATTGTTTCAAAAAGAAAAGTGCACTCTTTAGCACTCTTTGTTTTTCTAAAGATTTTGATGTTTTTGTAAAGAAAGTATGATTTTAAATTGTCAACGTGCAATAGACGTATTCTACTTTGTACGTGTGACTTCAGGACGTTGTCGACATAAGGATTGCCAGTTTTTTGCGGATCTTTTGAAAAATTTTCCCCACTAGTTAGAATTCCTTAAAAAATGCTATACAAAGGAGATGTGAACTTTGAAATCGTACCATGCCAGACAATGGAGACAACAATTGTAAAAAGCACATAAATAAGCGAGTATGAGCGTGAACCGATCAGATAATCTTCGCATGGGAATGAAAGAGGACCTATGATGCCGTTGATAAAGAGATTTGGTGAAGACAGCCGAAGCTTTCAAGACGAAGGCATGGTGAACTTCGCAAAATATACAACAGATGAACGAAAGACTATCTGCATAGTGGCACCGTATCAATTGACAAATGTGATTGCAGAAATTATCCAAGGTGAACTATCATTTCCAGTTAAAATTAAGAAATCAGTTTCAGAGCTTAAAGTTAAAATGGGATTTACTGTTTTCATAGATCAATTTGTTAATTTAACATATGTGTTAAAAGTAAGAGATATAATGAACATTCTAAGCTTTTATAATAAGGAAAAACGGGATGAGGAACAACTTATGACATTTTATCGTAACGAATTATTAGCATGTATGAAAAAGAAGGGATTTACAGAAATGCAAATGTGTCTTATTAGAATTATGTATCCGAATGGTAGTCAGGTAGAAAAAATGAAGCATCTTTATGTAATTGCGGACTTTGATGTCATCAGCAATAAAGTAGATGATGGTAAAGTAGAGCAAGCTGTAGTAGGAAAAATTAAGAAGAAGAGAGAGATAAAATCGATAGATAATGATCGTGTAAGTAAACGAGTAAAAGTAGAAAAACCACGTGAAACAAAGGAAGTAAAGGCGATTAATGAGAAACCAAAGGATCCACGAAGGAGACCAGCCGAACATGCAAAGTGTAAATTAAAAACACTTAGTAATATTGCGAAGATAAAACCTGTTTCGGGAAGTGTACCGAGAGTTTCCACGAAATCAATGAGGAACTTTGAAACCGAAGTGAACCCGAGCTCGTTTGTAGTGGATGAAGTTGTGGTGTCAGATGATGTGAATGAAGCCGACAATGCTATATCGAATATATTCGATGACATATTACCGATGAATGAGCCGATACCCCCAACAGGGGTCTTCGAAGAGTTTATTTAGTTTAGTTTTATTTAGTCTATAAGTGATATCGTTTTTCCGAATGACCCGCTAGCTCCTCCACCCTCAATGCCTGAGGTAAACGCGGAACGAATCAGACTGCGCTCGTATCGAAAGCAGCTAGTGAGGAAAGAAAGAAGTTTAGAACAAGTGGAAAAGGAGCGAATTTTCTGAAACTAATGCAACAAGACAGAGCTCTGCGACTATCATCATCATCAGACTCGTCCTCGGATTCGTCGGATTGTGAGTGAAAACAAAATGACTCTATAAAGTAATGCTGGTAGATTTAAAAATAATTTGAGAAAAAAAATGTATACAAGTATATGATATGAAATGGTTAGTGAAAAAAAGTATCAAATGTTGTGTTATTGTGTTGAACTCTATGGAATTGCTTGACGGAGAAGGGGAAATGTTGAAAAGCATATGCAGAACAGAAGATGAAAGTACAGATTTGAAAAGCGTGTTCATTTTTTCAAAAACCTGTTTGGAGTATAAAAAATGGATAGATGTAGATATGATAAAAGAATTGCATGCGTATGTGATGGGAAATGAAACGAGTTCGGAGTTGTCACGAAATGAACGATGTGCTTTATTTGAAGGGGAAGAGATAGTGTACTGTCATCCAGATCAAATTGAGTTAGAATTGCAAAGTCTCGTAGGACAACAGAAAATGATACGACCATTTGAGTTTATAATGAAATTTTTGTGGATTCACCCTTTCGCAGACGGCAATGGATGAGTAGCGAAATTAATATATTTTTCCCTGTCAGAAGAAGTGAAAATTTGGCATGATCAAAAAGAGTTTATTAGTGTATGTAGAGAGTATCAAAAAAGGTGGGTGGGAGGGAAAATAAGTAAGTGATTGATAGTGAAAACGAATAATATGTCAATCACGTACAGGATAAAGAAGCTAGAGTATAAAAAGAAGAAGAATGGAATCAGATCACCATGCCTGCAAACGGGTGTTGTTTGAAAGGAGAGAAACTCACTGGAGAATTATTGTATGCTATCGTCTATTACGCTAGTTATGAAATATCTGGGCATGATCTGATAAGGTCATTGGAAAATCTGTGTTATACGTTTGAAAGAGGGAGACCGAAAATCTTCGGGAGAATTTCAGTGTATGATCAATGAGGTAAAGATGTAAATTTATATGCGCTTGAAGCGTGGAAAGTTGATGATTCGAGGAAAGACGGTGTTGGGTGTGTGACATTAATGAGGCCTAACACACCAGGCGAATGGTTTGCGACTGCGGAAAGTGGAACGTATATTCTGAAAGGTGATCAAATAATGCCTGCTGGAGTTATACAAGGCATGTTGTTAAATACTACGTTTGTGAAAGGAAATGTGCTCTTTGTAGCCCTGTGCTAGAAAGCATGAAAGGACGCTAACGTTGATTTGTAGTAAAAGGCTAGAACCAACCAAGAAACAGAACGATAAATGATTGATAGGTTATGTGTATAAATATAATGTGTAAGATGTTAATATAATTTAGTTGGTATATTTATATGAAATATAAAGAGAAGACAAAATGAATGGTGTACCTATTTATGCATTTCTGCGTTATGATAGCGCGAAAATAAATAAACAGAAACTATCAAGGATGGTAGAGGTCTTTCGATGCATGCTCGGGAGTTTTCCATCGTCTGCAAAGGATACATTTGCATTATATGACGGCGTTCGTTGGGTTGAGAGCGAATGTCCAGAATTATGGCAGCAGAATAATGGAATGGGAAGGTTAAGCCGGATAGAAATAAAGAGACCATCAACAAGAGAAGAGGAAAAAGTTGGATTGGAAAATAGCATGTGGTTGATAAGGGGTGCACAGATGCACCTTGATAACAAGGGTGAGTTATATATAGCACTGTTAGTGGATCCAGAGTATGCACGTGATAGTCTGTATGTAAATATATGGTGCAGACGTGCGGATATATGAGTACGACAATGTATGAGGGTTGGAGAAGGGTATAAAAGGAATTGTCATACAAGAGAGAAGTAGTGTAGTAGAAGAGACGAAGAAAGAAAGATGGGTGATTGCCCAGCAAATCCGTTAGGGTGTTCACCTGTTCAAGAAGCGATCGAAATAAATGAACCTGTGTTTTGGCGAGAAGTAGAAGGAAGTTATGATGGTGAATTGTATCTATGGTACAAACAAGTGATGTCCATAGTACATGTCTGTAAATATGATATTACAGCACTGTATGATGCAATCGCGTGGAAAGAAACATCAACATCGCTGGACGATATTGTAGAAAGAAGTGGCAGAGATGTTGTAATGATCATCTACATGATCATAAGAGAATGGAATCGAGTCCACAATGAAAGACTGGAATATGAGGACATTGAACTTCTTATCAGTAATGTAGCAAAAAGCATTGTCAAGTATGATAAGAGAAGTAGTACCACCTTTAATAAATTAGCGATGTCATTGAAAACATTTAGAGAGACATATCATGAGAAAAACATTTTATTTCTGGTTTTCGATTTTTGATGTTGTAATAAGTGAAGGATATTTTTTGAACCCATATGATGAACAAATGCGCTTTTTCTATACGTTACATGATGAGGAAGATGGAAGTGTAGGGTGTAATGATATGATATCATTTGAAAGTAGATGCATGTTGGGATTGACGGAATCGGTAATGTTTGATACAGTTACTAAATGGTTGTTGAAAAAGAAAAAGGAGGCAACAGTAAAAGAGTTAATAAACAAGATAGAGCTTTGTGGATTAAAATGTAAACCAGATGGAAAGAGTATGAGTTGTGAAATAATGAGATGTTTGAAGTATCGATGAAATGATGAAAAAATAAAAAATGTGTATTTATCAAGCGTCAACCGATATAAAGGTAATGAAAAAGAAGAAGTGATAAAACTTATTTACAGAAGATGACCATGCCGATGATAAAAAAATTAACCCAGGACACGTTCCTTTGAAACAGAAGGGATGATGAATGTGAATATGTTTTCAACAAAAGAAAAACAGACAATTTGTTTGATATTACCGTACGAATGGATGAAATGCGCGATGGATATTATCAATGGGGAAAGTAAGTGTAAAGTGAAAATTCAAGTTAGTGAAACGTGTTTGAAATATCAACTAGGATTTCAGAGTTTTATGAGCAAGCTTGGAATGTGTATGTATGAACGAGAGTTTGAAGAAATTCAGGACATATTAAGAAATAAGGAGAAGGTGATGGATGTAAAGACAATGTTAGAACAGTATGAAAAAAATATGAAAAAAAAAACTGATAGAGAATGATGCGGATGATACAAGTTTATTTTGTACAAATATGTTTTCTCCAGCCAATGCACAATTGAGCGAATTGAAGGTCTTTTTTCAAAATACAGATTTTGAAATTGTGGAAACGAATGCACTGTTACAAGAAATGAACAATGTTCGCTATTTTACAGACGCCAAAACGAATCAGGAGGACATAGATGGGAGAAGTGTATTAGATAAACGCTTAAAAGAAGCTCTAATAGAATTATTAGTGATTTGTTCTGCAAATATCGGGGTCGCAAACGATCAAACGATGAGAATGGAGGATGTAGAGAGAGTAGGAAATGAAATGAAGCAAGATTCCCTGATTCAAAAAGAATCACGGACATTAATGCCATTTTGAATAGAAAGTATTCAGAAGTCGAACGAAGGCAAGTAACGTCTGTGATGAAAGAGATTGTATATGCAGAAATAGTGCCAGATAGAGAGATAATTGATCAAATGTTCGATGAGGAAGTGGTAGAAGAAGACATAGTAGATGTGTTTGAAAAAGAGAATGCAATTTTTGAATGAGTCGAGGAAAAAAAGGAAAAGAAAGAATGATTGACAGAAACAACATGCCAAATGGACAACATGCGCAATCATAAATAGGATATAAGGTGTGCGAGAGCGAGGAGAAATCAACAGAAACAAAATGGCAAATGTACGAGTATATTACGAACAAGAGCGAACTGAAGAAGAGGTGAGACATGCAATAAGGGGATATCAAACAGATAGATGCATTAAAGAATTGGCGGTGTATGATTCAAATAATACACTAAGTTATGTGAATAAAAGAATAGACGATGGAGGAACGGAGGAGTACATCTTTAATGCGAATAAACAGGAAGTAGAAGAGCCAGGTCTGGTTGAAATTGGGCAAGCATGGTCATCGAAAGATGAAATTGGGAATTTTCCGAAATTATTGGAAATATTGAAAAAGCTGGAGAAGTGGGAATACAAGACAGTTAGAGAACAGGACAGATATCCATGCGAGCATAACTTTGGGTTCGTAACGGTACATCCAGAAGGAAAAGTGACGATACATTTTTATTTGAAGGGAAGGATGTATGCTTCACGCACATTGCGTTTGATGCAAAGTGTAGCGACAAATGTTCCAACTCCTCCGCCATCATCACCAGTCACAAAGCACAGCTAGAACAAGAATTGTGATGAAAATGAATTTTTTCGTTATTTTTTACGTATATATTTAGTATCTAGTGATATTATATTCAAAATGTCGAAGAAACAGTATGTAAACGATATATACCATATACAGGATGAAAATGATGATGATGAAAATAGTGATGATGGAAATCGTTTTTTATTGAGTAAACTGCAACATACTAAATGAAGGAAAGCAGATGATGATGAGGATAGGTTAATAAATGATATTCGGAAGGAAAAGTTGTACGCTGAAGTAAATTCAATTTTAAATGAAATGCCGGAGGTGATAGATATAACATTGAAGAATCCGTTTACCCTGTTATTAACAGGTATATCAGGGTGTGGCAAAACCTACTGGGTAATAAATCTCTTGGAAAAGTGGAAAGAAGTAACAAATGATGTTAAAGGTAAATTTTAGGAAAAACTTTTATGGTTTTATGGGAAGGAGCAAACGCAAGTGTTTGAAAGATTACGACGTGATTTTGGTGAAAAACATGTGGAATTCATTAAAGGGTTAGATAAAGCAAAACTAGAAAACGCCAAAAATTGTATAATAGTCCTAGATGATTTAATGACGGAAATGAGAAATGATACAGATGTGTCACAATTGTTCACAAAAGGTTCACATCATATAACAGTTACAGTTTTTATTTTATGGCAATCGCCATTTCCGCAAGGAAAAATAACAAAGGAGACAGTGACAAATGCAGATTATCAAGTAGTATTTAACAATGAAAGACAAAAAAGTCAATTGGCGGTTCTGTGTCAGCAAATGACCTTCGAAAAGCAAGAAGGGAGAGAGTTATTTAAGAAAATCCAAAAATCTTTCGATAATAATAATGAGAAATTTCCAAATGTGTTGATGAATTTTAAGCCGGGAGAAGAAAAAAAGATAAAATATTTGATAAATTTTTTAAGTGAGGATGAAAAAAACCATGTCAGGAATTATAAAGTGCAGAGAAGAAGGTTGTAAACATAGGAAAAAGAAAATGGGTGCTGGAGGAAGTACAGTTGCAGCGTATAGTCTATTTGGGTTAGATCACAGCGCAAAAAAAGAAAAAAAAACGCTCTTTGCAACTAGTAGGGCTAAAAGGAAAAAGAGCCAAGACATTTAGTGATGTGACAGGGTTTGCACGAACATTAAGTAAATCAAAAAAGAAAAACATGATAAAGAAAAGAAAAAGGAAAAACGGAAAGCCTATGAAAAATAAGAATGGGGAAAAGAAGTAAGAACGGGAGCCATTGCTGGTCGATTAGCAGCGAGAGGGCTTACACGAGCTGCACTAAAAGCTGGAGCAAAAGCAGTAGCAAAACGAGCCACAATCGAATTAGGAAAAGGATCATTACAAGCAGGGGGGTCAGCAGCTGCAGACGCTGCACTAACTAAATTAAGAGGTAGAGGAAAAATTAATACAAGATTGCTTATGCGAGAAATTTCGAAATATAAGAAAAAAACGAGAAAACGACGTAAGAGAAGAAGAAAATGAAATATTTTAAAGCAACAAGATTGTTCGGAAAAAGGTCATCGTTTCAAGCTAAAAGAAAAAAAAAAGATGACTAGAATGAAATCAGTGGTGGGGATGGGAAAAATAAAGTTAAATCCATTTTCGAAGACGACAAAAGAACTAGCGCGAAAAGCTTTTGTAGGAGGTGGGTTAACATTGATTCAACAACCTGATGGACGACTTGTAATAAGGAAATAAGGGGTTTTAAAAAAAAGGATATGAAAAAAAAGATATATAATAATCGAAGATAGCAATAAACAACTAGACGGAAAGAAAACATGGAAGGTCTTCGCTGTATAAAGGTGACAGTTAGCGATAAAGAATCGGCAGAAGGGATAGATGCAGAATTGAAACAGTGGGCATCAGAACAAACGGTTTTAAATATAAAAGTGGTTGCGAGTCATTTTTGTTTGGGGGACAAGGTAATTTTGATGATTTCAACGGATGATACACAAGTGTTAACAAAACAAAGGGGTGATTGTGTAAAGTGGATTGAAAACGGTTTGAGAAATAGATGGGAACTCCTTTCTGCAATTGAAGAGGTTGCAGACATAGTATATAAGCAAGAGTGAAACTGTAAAATGGCTTTTATGAATTTTGCGCTGCTGTGTTCATCTGGGAAAAAAAGAAGAGAAAAGACAGAAAGAAATATGCACGAAAACTGAAAAGCTTTAGAGTTATTAGTAAGACAACTTATCCGCCAAATAGTGTGCATCACCAAATCCATAAATTAAAATGTGTACGCACATTTGTGAAATATTGTTCCTTGTTCGAGAACATATGAGATTTCTTTTGGGAGAAGCAAATTTTGCTCATTTATGATACAGCTAAATTCTATCATTTCTCCGAAATTAGCGGACAAGCCGATGATAAATATGAGAAATTAACAAGCCGTTTACAGCATGTGTTAACAAAGGAACAGGTAGAAGAAATACAGAAGCAAAGACAAAACGATTTTGATGACAAATTAGAATCTCGTCGAAAGCGTATAGAAGTGCTTACGATTTATAGGGATGCACTTTGTTTATATTTCAAACTCTTTAAACAATGTCAGACTCTACCAGTTTTCTGTTTTAATTCGTCTGGCTATGATTTACCCTTGATTGCGAAATATATATTTCCTTTGATGTTGAAAGAAAATGTGCATATAGAAGTAATCAAACAAGGAAGCAAATACAAAGTCGTGTCCTTCACAGCAAAGAACCTGAACGAATTCCCGAATTGGAGACTAAATTTTAGAGATACATTCGCATTCTTAGCTCCATCATATAATTTAGAGACCTTAATTAAAACCTTTGCTAAAGTCGAGCAGGAAAAGTCGTTTTTCCCATACGAATATTTAGATTCCTTTGATCGATTGCATGACAAACATCTCCCTCCATTTGATGCCTTTGTGTCAAGTTTACGGTCACAACGTAATACATTGGATATTCAATATGAACGCTTTACAGAATTGGTAGCTGAATTACACGCTAAAGATAAAGATAGTAAAAGCGATGAAGAAATACAGAAGGATGCGCTAAAGACATTAAAGTGGAAGAACATCCCGTTGACTGGTAGAGAAAATTATCGACAACTGCAACAAAGATGGAACGAAAGTGGCTGGCGAGAGGTGCGTGACAATCTACGCTGGTACAATACCATGGATGTTCAGCCCTATCTAAAAGCGTGCCAAATGTATGCAGCAGAGTTTTTTGTGTATGGGATAGGTCTCACTATAGATGGAGTTAGCCTTCCGTCCCTGGCTAGTAAAATTCTGTATGCATCCAATACGAAAGAACGATTATTACATGTAGCGAATAAAGAAGTCAACATTTTTTATAATCAGCATATTGTTGGTGGACCATCAATTATTTTTTCGAGAAGTGTCGCAGGGAGGGTTCAGGGTTTTGATGCTGGTGCGTTGTATCTATATTTTCTGGGACAGAAAATGCCGGCTAGCGAGGCTGTTGTATGGCATGAATCTCCATTAAACTCACCCATGGCAGAACGAAAATTGATTAGAACCGAAATGTTTAGACCTGGTGGAAACAAATCTAAATCGGCAAGTGAATACCTGGACTGGATCGATTACAAGAATAATGAACATAAGGAGGAATATACCTTTGTACATCGGGAAAAATGTTTTAAGTTAACGTGTTACGAGGAAGATAACTTTTTTCTACCACATCAATTTGCACTTTCCAAAATTTTCACGGATGGAGTGGATAAAGAGACAAAGACTGTCTATGAATTTGACGGATGTTATTGGCATGCATGTGAGACATGTTGTCAAAACGGGTCATTAAAATCCTATGTGCAGAGATCGGATGTATCAGCAAACAGGACGATTCTTACCCCGGACGACCTACACACATTGGATGAAGCAAAGAGTGCATTTTACCGTCACAGAGGATATACGGTAGTTCGTATGAAAGAGTGTGACTGGCGAATGGCTGTGCATAATTCTCCCCACATTCAGCAAGTTATAAATTCCAAACGTCTTAAATATGCGAATAATGTTGAATTCACAGAAGCTGAAGTTTTGGATGATATTTTGCATGATCGCGCCTTTGGAGCTATAGAGATCGACATTCACGTTCCAGAACATTTGCGAGAATATTTTAAAGAATTCACACCTATTTTCAAAAATACAGATGTCGAGTTTAAAGATATCGGAGATTATTTGCAGCGCGTTGTTGAAGAACATGGTATTTCGAAACAACCGCGCAAACTTCTTATTGGATCTTATTTCGGATGGCAAACTGGTATAAATACACCCTTGTTGCGATGGTACCTACAGCATGGGTTAGAGGTTACGCGCATCTATCGTTTTATTCAGTATGGTGGAGCGGAAATTTTTAAATCCTTTGTTAATAGCATATCCCAAGATCGAGTTAATGGTGATTCCAATCCTGACACGCAAGTCAAAGTTGAAACATCAAAATTGGTTGGGAACAGCGCATTCGGTGTAGCCATTATTAATAAAGGCAAGCAAAGATTGGTATCATATTTGGGAGCTAAGAAGCACCTGCCACGCCATGTCAACATTGGAAATATCTTGGATGCACAAATTCTGGAGAATGACATTGTGGAAATCATTACTCCAAAAAAAAAGATAATTGAAAACCATGCAAGATATATAGGATGGAATGTGTTTCAATATGCTAAGATATGAATGCTAAAGTGCTGTTATGATTTTTTTAAAATAGTCTTACAAGATGGGACATGGAAGTTGTGCGAGATGGATACAGATAGCTTGTATATCTGTTTTGCAAATGGAAAGCGGTTTGAAGATAATATCCGACCTGAATTAAAAGGTACTACAAAATACAGGGAATTGGAGAAGGAATTCTTCGTGACCGATACCGATGCATGTCCGTTTGGAAAACTAACACCGGGAAAATTCAAAATCGAATTTGAAGGTGAGTACATTCCCATTAAAGATAATGTACAGCATCGAATCAATATCTGCCACTTTTAAAGTTGACGAGTTTAGTTTGTCTACTTGGGGAAATGGAACATGTTGAACAATTGAAGTATTGTTCATGGAAAGTATTATCTTTTTCAGGTACAAAAATGATCAGCCTTAATAGCAAAACATATGTAGTAGAGAATAACGAAAACCAGCTCTATAAATTTTCTATGAAAGGAATCCAAAAAGGTCAGTTTACGCAAAACCCAATGGCCTTATATGAACATACTCTCACTACAAATGAACATCATATGACTGTGAATAGAGGTTTAAAGCGCAAATTCGCGATGGTGTGCCAATATGAAAAGGAAAAACGCGCTCTGACGTCATTTTACTGTAAACGGAAGGTATTAGAAGACGGAATCCATACCGAACCATTGGACATCTGAGTGACAGGATCTTGTCACTTTGATTGATAGGTAGGTATGTTAGTATATATATCACCCATCATTTTCTTGTTATTCATCAAGCCATGGATTTGTTAGTGGGTTTGACACCTCTTGAAGGGGAGGATAACGTAGACATATATTTCGGACAAGAAGGCCTGCGGTTAGAGAATGATGAAAACCTCCTTCGTGCTAAATTAAACATGATAGAACAGGAGGTGAAAGAAGACAAACGATGTGAATTCTCCGATGATATTCAACTAAAGGTACCGTTTACATTCATTTTTGCAGGGAGAGATATACCACGAGTGCACGAATGTATTATCACTCTTTTGCGCAATTGGCAACACATTACATCAGATACAAATGGATTGCTGTTGCAAAATCTTATGTGGATCTTTATGCGCGAGATAAATGAACAGACCATTTCAAAGGTACTGGAAACTATTGGAGATCGTGGAGTACATCTTAGAACACGTGTACTCACACACGCTAATAATATATCGAATAGTATAGTTATTTTTGATAAAATACTTCGCCGAGTAGAGGGTCAGGTTGATATTGTTGTCCTTAGAGCTATTTGCGAGCCTGAAGAGGTTTTACCTGAGGATTTTATCAATGATTTACAGTTTAATTAATATGACATGCATTACTTTACATTTGTATTTTCGTGTGGTTATTTCTTTATCTATCAAGTTCTTTCCTGGTGAAGCAGCTGCGGTTCAAGTTTTTAGCTTGGCTAAAAACTTATGTAATGTACTTATGTTATTCATGTAATACAAGTGAAAGAAGGAGCACGCACGACTACGCATAAGTAAGAGACGTATGTTCATTTTCTATATCGATTTTGGGATGATAGATTTTACACCTTTATAATTATAATGTCTTTCTACCCAATCCTTTACAAACTGGTCATTGAAATAGTATTGTCCATAATTTCCAAATTTATCTCGACGACTAGCATGTTGTCCTTCTGTTATTACTTTCGGAAATGTTTCTTCTAAAACATAGGATACCTGTCCTGGGCATTTACATGTACTAATTGCATGTAAAAAGTAAATACAATATTCTCCACACACATCTGTATCTCGTGCTTGAATTTCTCTCTCTATTTCATTTATTCCATATTTCTTCTGTATTTTTGGAAATTGATGTTGAGCTTGTTGCATCATTTGAAAACAAAATCGTTGAAATGTGACGTGTGGTTTAAATCCGTATGAATCAAAAAAATAGCACAGACCTATAACATCAAAATACACCACCAACCAATGCCCAACCCCTTCTATTTCACTATCTCGATCTTGTGAAAACAGAATAAACAACATAGGAAAATCGCACTGTAGTACATTTTCAAACCAATCATGAAATAATTTAGTATCTGTGATAAGTATATTGATTTCCTTTTCTGTTAAAGTTTCTTTAAAACTTTTATTTATATCCGGATCTTTTTTACAAATGTTGCATATCTCCTCCCTGTTCATGATTAGCTAACCTATGGGTTCCTATTTTTTATCCCAATATAATTATAAACTGTTTTTTTTTGTTCCTTTTTTCTTTATGGTATATAATCCAATGTGATCATTGCATTTTTGTTAATTCCAACATGATTACTACAATACATCAAGCCAAACGCGACCAATTTTTTCTTCAATGTCTTGGGAACTTTCAATTCCATGGTGACTTCGCACTGTTTTACACCCACCACCTTGATTTGCTTTTCAATTCTCGTAATTGTTAAATTAAATGCATACCCTTGCACTAACCTTTCCATGTCCCCATTAAATTGTAGGCAGGGATCTTCTAGCACATGGTACATTCCATTTAATGATTCTGTGCAATTTTCGTACTTATCTATGTACAATTGATTTGTGTAATTTGTTTGAATAGTCAATTCAAAGGAATCTGCCCCTGTTTGCGGTAGATGTTGGAAATTGAAGGGGTTTTTTTGTGTATTTCCTGCCCAAATTGCATAATCTACAAACCCAAGAATCAGTACGTCTGGAACTGCACCACGTACTAATTCTACGGTGAATCTCGCCATATTATCTTGCAAAGTCCATGAATTGATCAAAAGTCTCTCCAACCCGTAATTTACTGTGGGAGACACCTGCAATCTGCTAAGATATTCTGTGTAGCGCGGTGCAGTAAGCGTTATTGTTTTCAAACACAATTCTATGTGTTGAATGTCCCAATCAAAGGTATCTTTTTCATCTTCCGGACAAAGCACTGCATATTTTTGATCAAGACGTTGGAACACAAGCTTTAATGGAAAGTTTGCGTCTGTGTAGTGGGTGGATTTAAATAAATTCAATTTGGGGGTGAATTCAAAATGTTGTGTTTGACTTTTGTTACACAACCTATTTCGTTTAACCCCTTCAGTATTTGAATTTTTGATGTCTTGTTTTTGCTCCTCCCAGTATTCTACTTGATACTCATCTAATACTTGAGCATTCCAATCTGGCACACAAGCACCTTTTTTCGTTTGAGTAATATTATTATCTAAATAATACCCATCCTCTGTCTCCAACCTACTCCCCAGTGCTGTTACCGGTTGCTCAAACAAATTGGCAGCAAATGCCTGTTGCGGATAGTGTCCATTTTGTGATTCAATGATCGCTTGACCGATTTGCAAAATTACGTTTTTAAACATCGAATGAGGAGTATTATTGAGTGGAATAAACTTATCTGCTTTGTCAGCAGGAATTGCTGCTCCTGTCGCCGCTTGAACTAATCTCACACTCATTTTGATGTAGCTCTTACTAAAATCATATAATATCCGAATGACTTCGACCTGGTTGATCATTCCATTGGGGTTATTAGAGGAAAATTTTGTGCTTGAATATCGGTATCGATATATTCTCTCGTATTGAACGCCAATTTTTCATCCACACCATCCTCTTCTGTTCCTTTAAGTACATCACTCACTCCTTGTGGTTCGTTAGACCCCATTTTGATGTTTACCACTCAACTTGTGTTTTATTTTTTTTATCGGGACTTTATATAAAATCTTTCTCATCTAAATTTCAAAAAACTGTTTAAAATTTATAATTCGCTAGTTTATCCCG